>QANZ01044666.1:98149-210789 GCA_003254925.1 Chamaecrista fasciculata
AATTTTCATGTTATTTACATTTTGGTCCTTTCATTTCATTACATAATACTACTCCAACCTTCATTACAAATATTCACATCTAGCACAAATTCCAAGACAATTTCATTACCATTTCATTTCATAACCACCACAACCAAAAAGTCAAAATATTATTTTTTTATTTCTATCTATTTCCATCATCAATTATCAATTCTACCCCTATACAATTTAAAAAAACCCATATATTCATTTCAACCAACCACAATCATTACATACCCTTTTTCATAATTTCACATCCTATTTTTTTCATTACATATCAAACTAATCCAAACACCATTTTCATTACATAATTTTCTCATTACCATTTCATTACATAAAATCATCATTTCATTACCTACTTCTAATCCAAACACACCCTTAATAGTATCCCAATTCAAACTCAAACTCTAGGAACCTTGAGCTCTTTAGAGCATTCTTTCATAGAAAATATTTTTTTTTACATTAATTAATTAGTCTAAATAATAAGTAATTTAGTATCACTAAATAAAATATCATTTTCAAGATTCTTATAAATATAATTATCCGTTGAATAATTCTTTTATCATAATTAAATATAAGATAAATTACATTTTGGTATTCTGTTCTATGGATCGATTTCACTTTGGTACCTGTTCTTTGCACAGTTAACGTTTTGGTATATTGTTCTTTCAAAAGTGACATTTTGGTACCTTGTTCTTTACACTGTTAACACTTTAGTATCCTGTTCTATAAACCGATTTTACTTTGGTACTATGTTCTTTCACGATTTGATACCCCTATTCTATCTTTGTTAGGGTACCAAAGTGTTAACTTTTAAAGGAATATGATACCAAAATGTTAAGGGTGTAAAAAACAGAGTATCAAAATGTCATTTTTGAAAGAACATATATAGTACAAAAGTGAAATTGGTCTAAAAAAATAAGGTATCAATGTATCACTTTTGAAACAACATAATATTAAAATGTAATTTATCCTTAAATATATCACGAGAGTTGAATTCAAATGAATTAAAAAAAATCTAAATACTGAATAACTAATGAAAAAAATAAAAAACTTCATAGAAAAAATTGATAACTAAGGAAGATACTGATAATTAGTGGCTGATGATAGAGAAGGCCTCTGCTGGATATTGTTGATTGTTTCGCTTTTATAGGTTTGGCTCCACTGGATATTCTTCCCTGTGGTGATTTGTTAAATGTTAATTGTTTTGTTTGTATATTCTGCCTCGGAGACATTATTGGAGCGATCCAACGGTTTCCCAACACGCCACGTATATGGTTTAAAGTTGTTAAACGCCATCGGAAACGCCGTATAGAAATTGAGATTCCTCTCTTCTCTTCTTTCTTCTCTTCCTCTTTCACCCAAGTCCGAACGAACGTCATATATACGCCTCGCAAAACCAGGATTCCGATTTCATTATACTTGTAGGAAACCTCTAACACAAGAACCTCTAGGGCTTTAAGGTATATTGATTTTTGACGCTTTTCATCATAAAGTGTTTGATTCCTTTGAATAACATCTTCTAATTGATGCTTTGAATCTTCGTCCGCAATTCGAAATTTCTGAAACAAGGCAGGAATCAACCCCGGCCGTTTGCGCTTTGGGTTTCCTTTTGTTCAACTTGGTTCGTTTCTTATGTGAAATAATGGAATGCACGATTTATATATATCTTGTGTTCTGAGAAAGTTTTGAGATGTAAGCTGATTGTATGTTTCTATTAATCTAGCTCTTGTTGAAAACCCAAGCAAGCCAAAATTTATGTATGGGATTTGATTATCGTGACAGTTCGCACGATGAGAACTTATTTACTTCCTTCGATTATCATATGCATGATTTGTAAATTTTAGTTATTTTAAAGTTCTGCAATTTCGAACTGGTTTTTGGCTCTAAATCTTTGTTTCAAATCTGTCTTGAGTCTTGACACTGATCATTCGTACAGCTGTATTTTTAATATCATACAGAGCCTTTTTATTCTCTATTTTCCCCTGTGAATTTTTTTTCCATCTATGTAGGATCCCTTGGGTCTTGGGATAAATTAATTTGTTGTACATCGATATTGCAGAGATGTTTGTTAACAGTTTGGTGGTCCAAAAATACAGTTAATCAGATCAGAAATCTATGAAACTCAGCACTTTCCGATCTGGAAAATTTTCTGATTTTGATTGGCAGAGGAACTTATACTTTTTTTCCCGACTAAAGGTTCGGGTATTTGATTATTTCGTGTTGTTTTTTGTTTGGAGGGGATCAAGAGCAGCTATTGTTTCTCTTCAGACGCGTGATTTTCTTAAGTTCTAAGCTGGAAATATGCTTTTTACTTCAGATTAGATGCTTTCTTAATCACTCAATATATGCATTTCTATTTTGGGTTCACTTATTGATTTACAACTCATTAGGTATCCCTACGTAGAGACTACTGCTCGTTCAAAGAAAGCCTATCCAGTTGATTTTGAAAGATTGTCTTTGCTGTGGAAACCTTACACCGCTTGGGAAGTTTATTGGGTTAGTATATGGCTGTGGCTTTTACCCCCCTTTCGTGGTGGCTGTGGAGTGGAAAACATCAAGGATCAAGAATTGCAAATGGACCTTCTATACATTCTTCAGCTGATTCGAGTATTTGGGAATCAGATGCTTTAAGATTTCCTTTGGTTAAGCAGGCACATATGGGGTCCTCATCAAGAAGGGTGAAGCGCAAATGGCAAAGTAGGGAAGAACGGAAAATAGACAGGGAGTATGATGTTGTTATTGTTCCATCTGATGGAGGATGTGTTTCTGATTCTGAATCTGATGATTCTGACTGGTCAATTGGTTGGTTGGAGCCTCATGGTCCTGAGTTCCCAAGTGATGATGAATCAGACAACAGTTTCGCAGTGCTGGTTCCTTGTTATGGACGCCACTATGGTGGCTTGGTTGAGGATTCTAAAGGCAACATTCTTAGCACTGTTGGAAATTTTCCAGATAGTTCAGATGGTAAGAGAATTGATTTCACTCTTCAACATCTATGAAACTTCCCATTATGCTGGTGCAGCTTGATTTTTCCTGTGTTTTTTTATAAATTGTCAATGAATTTTGAATGCATGAACTTCGAGTAAAAAGATGTGGAAAACTGGAAATGGTTAATGCTGTTTATTGTATCTGGAGTTCTTCCTGTTATACCCATTTTGGACCATAGTTCAAACCTCAAAGCATCGTTCATTCTCTGTAATAGACTTATCCAGTTATCTTTATATAATCTGAATTGTCTCACTTTTTTCTGCTGCATAAGACGATATGCCTTTTGGTTTACTAAGACAGATATTTGCATGGGAACTGTAAATTATTTTATTATCTATTTCTTAGGTCCGTAGGAAGCTCATGATCTATAGATGTTGTTAGTGTGTAGAAGCCGCCCATTGCGCTCATTCTGTGTCCTTTTCAAGAATACCCTCATTCAGCACTAACTGGTAGCTGGAAACAGCAAATCCAGGAACAACAATTCACTTGGCTTAATATTTTCTCTTTACCTGCCCATCTTCATTCATGTTACAACCAGATTGAAATTGGTCGGGGAATTGGGGGATTTAAACCATGTGACGAATTAAATCTGGTACAATCCTATAACCTTAGCTCTGGTTTGGGTAAAATGATCTAACAAAATTGTATAGCTTTGCCAACTTAGTACATAAGCTTTCTGGTTACTGTAATATCTAGACATGCTCTTTTACTGTTACCTAGTTTGAAATCATTTTTGTGTGGTTAATAGATACTTAATGCGATTATTATTATTATTTTACCTTTGATGTTGTCATGTTTCTCGGACTCGGTAATTTTTACAGAGATCCATTTAGTAGTTATTTGGTCTTACAGATTTACTTACTAGAAAAGGTAACGTTTGTGCTTTTTTGTTTTTGCCTGCAGAGAGCAAGAAATACGTGGAAAACTGGCTCTCTTCTCTTCGAAATAGCTGATGCATAAATTCTTATACTTGTATATTGCATCGTTGAGCAGCTTCTCTAACTGCTGCTTTGTTTCCTTGAGAAAAAGCATCTCTAGTGCTCTGAACATATAAACAACTGTATGATAATGTAAACATTTGTAAAAAAAAAAAAATTGCTGTATTGTGATGTAATGGCAGAGTAGGATTAGTAAACCTGGTTTGGGCTATTACATTATGTGAGCTGCAGATATTTTGGACAATAAAGCAGTCGTGATGCCTATAGCACTATCTGGGAATGATGAATCGCTGCCGTTTTTGGTCTCTGCCTCCAAGAATCAGAACCTATGTCATATGTGTGGTGAAAATGGAAGTGTTTGTGACTCTGCATAGAAAGAAAGAGAAGGATGAAAATTGAAAAAGAAGAACGCATGTTGATTGTTGAATGAGGTTTGTGGATTTGGAGCTCGCAATTCTTTGATGTAAATATTGTCTACGTATAGGAATTGTTTGTCTGCTTGATCGTGTACTCATGAAATATGTGAATAATTGTTCTATCAAATGAAATATATATGTGAATAATTGTATAGAGGTGTGTATCACATTGATGTACTTTGTGTTCGTGTGTTGTTTTGGACGAGGCTAATAGTTTTTTATGATGGGCCAAATATATTTTTTTATCACCTGTCCTGTATTGCAAAAAGAAGAAAAGAAAGAAAGAAAAGAAAAGTGTATTACCTTCTTAATTCATATGGATTATAAGAGGCAGATATTATATGGCCAATTGTTTTTAATAGTCAAATAACAAAATATTATATATTTTTTTTTGGTAAAATTAAAAAAAAACCTTGAACGATACAAGATGATTAATTGCAGCAGAGATGTTTTCTGTTATATTTTTAGTGATGTTTCTTGTATGATTAACTGTAGTGAATTTTGATAGTTAGAGTAGTTTAATAGCTTTTTCTAGTAATAGTTCAAGTAGGGAGGATGGTGGCCCCTCTTTAGTGGGGGTCCCAACATCCTGGTTATCGAGTCTTATAGTATTCTGTTTGCTGCTCTGTGTTAGGGCTCACCGTTTTTTATTGTATTACTTTTTGATATTATAAAAAAAAATAATAATAATACATTTCAGATGCGAGGTGTCCACCGGAGTGGGACCATCACCATCCTTACCTGACCTAAAACTAGATTGGGCTATGATACTACGTACATCATTAATAGTCATCAACGAACAAATATTGTTTGGCGAACAATTAAAGACATCTCTATATTTAACAACCCTGCAACTGCAATGAATATTATGAATATCGAAGATCGGTGAGACCATGGTATTTCTTCATATCCTGTCATTTCGTAGCTTCCAAATGACGTCCAGACCCACCAGTACTGTCAGTCAATCCTCATAATTCGACATAGGTCGCCTTTTCCATTTGTTGATCCAGAATCAGAGTCATCTTCGTATAATATGAAATCTCATGCTGCTCGATCTGACAGAAATACTAAGACCAAACCACACAGCACGAGCAAAGTCACACTTAAGAAATATATGGTCAACCGTACCATTATCGGATCCACAGAAGGCACAACCACCGTCACATTTAAGTTGTTGAGCCCGCAGGTTTGAAAAGGTTGAAAGAGTACTGTGCCAAATTTTCCAGGCTAAGATTAGGATATATTACGTGAATTACAAACTAACACAAATTCTAAAGTGTTGTTTTAATTAAAATTATTTTTAATAATATATTTATTTATAATTTAAAAAAATTAAGTATGAGAAAACAAAGTTAATACATAAGAGAAATTCTAAAAGAAGAAATTTACGAGAATAAATTATGAAGATAATTTTCGTGATACATCTTCCATGCATAAATCAATTTAGAGTTAATGAAGTTAGATAGCTGTTAAAAAATGTTGTATGCTTAACCGGTCTAATATATAATAGGAACTTAGGAAGGAGTCATCATATTTAGTAAATAGTTAAAATATGAATCAAATTGACAGAAACTTTTTTTTTTATATATATATTTATAATCAAATTTATTATTAGAAATAATATATATGATAAAAGTTTTTAGCATGATTGGCAGGGAAAAAATATATACGCACTTTTTTTTTTGGGGAAAGAACTTTTATGTGATCTTGTGACTTGATCAACCTTGTAGTAAAAATATGGAACGAGTCTTCTTAAAATATAAGGTTTGTACTCTCTTGAGTTGGAGATTATCTCATTTCATGCCAAAACTCAAGATATGTCAAGTGAATATTTAAAGAATTAATATTATCATAAATAGACAACTGAACAAGATTTGAGAAACGCTTAAATTCATATTTAGGATCATTTTATCTTTAACACATGTAAAAAATTTTAAAACTTCATAGCGTCCCTAACCTTTAGAAAGCTATTTAACAATATATGCTAACAATTTTCTTATCAAAGAACTTCATAGACAATGAAATATAGATAGGACATCATTCCTGTCAATTCTCGTCCTTAATTGTGAAGACATGGCTTAATAAATAATAAAAACTGAAAGTTTCGACAAATAAATCAACATAAATATTTTTGTCTTCCATATCAAATGCTAATGTGATATGAGCAGAAATTGTGCCCCTTAAGACCCGCTTAAACTAATATCCCACGACAATAAGACCTGTTCTATTATATGGTACTGATTGTTACGTTGGGCGATAAAAGGGCAGCACAAGCAAAAAGTCAACGTGATTGAAATGAAAATGATTCGTTGGATGTGTGGTCATACAAAGATGAGATCAAGAATGAGGTCATTAGAGAGGAGGTTGGTGTGACACCTATCTTAGAGAAATTGGTCGAAACATGCCTTAGGTGGTTCAGACATGTGTAAAGAAGACCTTCAGAGGCCCCGATATGCAGAGTTGACAAAATAGCAGAAAATCTTATAATCCGAAGAAAGGGAGGACCAAAGAAAACTATCCAAGAAACTATTCAAAAAGATCTATCTATCAATAATTTTACGGTCGACATGTGCAATGATAGAACACGTTAGCGTCTGATATATCTAACCCTACCTAGTAGGAAAAGGCTTTGGTTGTTGTATATTAATGTTGTGAAATATAATTTTTGAGTGAAGACATGGCTATTTTAAATTTTTCAGTTTAATCTATGTACCAAAAAATATATATATAGTTGAATAAAATTTTATTAGTTTAATTTATCCGATTAAGAAATGGAGCTTAAACAAAATAACTTAATTTTAGACATCTTCGTTTGTTCTCGATGGTTCAGAATAGCAGAAAGAAAGGCTAGAAAAAGTATTGTTTTTTGTTTCCCATTTCTGGCTTGAAATTCTATGACGTAACGTAACTATTTTGTTAATTTGATTAAGTTGTAACTTGTAACTACATTACTACACACCATCATACATTATATCCATAATATGGTTAATGTAACCAAATAAAATTGTATGAAAATGAAGGCATGCACATTGGACAGCTTTCTAATTTCAGTCATTATATCCATACATATATATTGTTTGTAATAGAAGCCTTCCAAAATTTGAGCTCCTCAAAGCATCGAGACTGCACCTAAGCTTGCGGCGAAGTATTTTCCTCTCCGTGTCTGCCTCATAAGAAGCCAAATTCACAAAATCTTGGTTTCTTTTTCCTTCAAAGTTTCTTCAACCATCGCGATCACGAAAATCGCAGTTTTTCTCTGATCAGGTACATTGAATATTCGTGTGCATTTTCATTTATCTGATCGAGCGCGCGTCCACCTTCATTGTCGTCGTCGTCGTCATTGTGAAGGAATTGAAGGATATTAACTCAATGGCCTGAATTCGAATGCGTTTGATGATTGTAATCCCTAAAAAAAGATGTTGCAACGGGCAGCAAGCAATGCATATTCATGGTGGTGGGCAAGCCACGTCCGGACGAAGCAATCGAAATGGCTCGAACAAAGCATCCAAGGCATGTACATTATTAATTAGAATTCAATTCTCCATTCTCATTGATTTTTGCGTCAAATTTCAGGCGATTTTAGAAGAATGTTCTTGTTATCTCTTGATTTCCCAAACTCTTAGTTATTTGCATTCTATGAATTGATTTCGTCAGTTTGTTCTAACGAATTGCCTATATGTGGTTAACTCTAGAAAATATAATGTAGAATTAATGGATGTGATTCTAGGAAAGTCGGAATGATGGATTAGACAGGAAATACAAAATATAGAGTAAACATTTGAATTGGCACATGAGAATTTAATTTATGAAAATTTAGTTTGCACACCTCTTTGAAAGTTGTGAAAATAATACAGTTTCCTATAAACATATTTTATAAAGACTCATTTGTTGGGTCAAAATGATTGAATTATATTGGTTCTATGACTACTTTCAAAGATTGAAGTGTATATAAACTACACTTTCAGAAATTCAATTATTATTTTTTATATTTTAAAGGCCAATTTATATGTTTACTCTAAGATATACTTTTGTATTAGTTTTTTTGTGGCACTGTGTTTTCTTATAGCTAAACTTTCCATTATATGATATTATGATATGATTTGTTAATTTCTAAGACAATTCATTATAAATAATATATAAAAATACTAACAACAGATATGGAGGAGAAAGTGGCTGTGACCCTTAAAATCCTTGATGATGATGGGGACTCGTTTGCCCAAAGGGCAGAAATGTACTACAAGAAGAGGCCTGAGCTTGTGAGTTTCGTGGAAGAAACTTTCAGGGCATATAGAGCATTGGCAGAGAGATATGATCATTTATCAAAGGAACTCCAAAGTGCCAACCGCACAATTGCTAGTGTGTTTCCAGACCGAGTTGATTATTCAGTGGAAGAAGACGATGAAAGTAGCCCAAGAACCCCATCCTTATCTTCTAATACTGGAATTCCTGGAGTTCCCAGAATGCCAAAGAAAGATTTTAGAAGCCAATCCATGCTCATCTCCAGGAAGGGGCAACCTAGAAGGAGTGCTAGCTGGGCAAGACCTACTATCACAAATTTGAGTTCTGGACTCAGCAAGGATGATGCACTAGCAGAAATTGATAAACTTCAGAAAGAAATTTTGGGATTGCAAACTGAGAAAGAGTTTGTGAGGAGCTTGTATGAACGTGCCTATGATAAGTACTGGGAGATTGAAGATCGGATCACAGAAATGCAAAAGAGAGTTTGTAGCCTTCAAGATGAGTTTGGGGTTGGCACAGTCATTGAAGATCAAGAGGCGCGAACTTTAATGGCATCCACGGCTCTAAAATCATGCCAAGATACTTTGGCCAAGTTGCATGAGGTTCAAGAAAAAGCTTCTGAAGAAGCTAAAGTAGAATACCAAAGGGTTAAGGAAGCACATGACGAGTTTGAGACCCTTAGAGATCAGTTTCTTTCTAAACATGCAAATCACCAAGACTCAGATAATGGGAACAAATATGAGAGAACGAGCACTGAACAAAAGAGCATAGACAAAAAGATTGCTAGCTTTGAACAACGTAAACATGATGATGTGGTACAGTTGAGGGAGAAAATTAAGGAACAACTCGAGAGAGATTCGGGAAAGTCTCTCAGTGTAGCGGAAATGGCAGAGAAGATTGATGACCTTGTAAATAAGGTTGTTGCCTTGGAGACTGCCGTTTCTTCTCAGAATGGTTTGGTAAGGAGACTGAGGTCAGAAACAGATGAACTTCAGAAAAATATAGAGAGCTTGAAAGAGGAGAAGGAAATGCTGATTGAAGATTCAAGCAAAATGAGAAAGAAGCTAAAAGAACTGGAGGAAGAGTTGAGAAGAGTTAAAAGTCTCCAACAAAACGTTGAAAACCAAAACAGTAGCATCCAAACACACTTCACTGAAGCTAGCTGTAATCTCGAGCATCTCTCTGAAAGATTGGATGACGTGAAGGAAGATGAGGAAACAGAGAACTTAGTGCTCTATAAGGAGAAGAAAAGCACTCGTGAAGGCCAACCAGTGAAGGAGTTCAAAGAACAATCCTCTGTTGATGATTCAGCAATCTTGAAGGATGTCAAGACAATGGGGGAGAAGGAAGATGGAAATGAAAGGAACAAATCCGATTTGAATGAAAATGATAACTTGATGCCTGAAATGATTCGGAAACAGCAGGATAAGGATGATTATTCTGATACAGTCAGTAGTGTAGACATTGAATCACATAATTTTGAGGCTGGTGAGGGAGAAGATCAACCTAACTGGAGGCAAATGTTTATAAGTGGGTTAGATGACAGGGAAAAGGTTTTGTTGGAGGAGTACACATTGATTTTAAGGAATCACAGGGACTTAAGGATGAGGCTAAATGATGTGGAGAAGAAAAGTAGGGACAGCGTATTTGAGTTGGCATTTCAGGTAAGGGAATTGAAGAATACTCTTGGCATGAAGGATAAAGAGCTAAACATTTTACGTCAGAAGATGGGCAACTCAGAAATAAATCCAGATGAAATGTCATTAACCCCCCCGATGACAGAATATAAATTTACAGCACAAGAAGGGCTTATTCCAAGCAAAGACCAAGTTGCAAACTTTGAGAATTCAACTTCAAATCCAGAAAAGTTAGAAGAAAACCAGGATGATGACGAGCCTCTTGCCCTTTCACCCTTGGAACAGAAACTACGTTCAGACATTCACGAGATACTGGAGCAGAACCTTGATTTCTGGTTGAGGTTTAGCACCTCAGTTCATCAGATTCAGAAGTTCCAAAACTCCATCCAGGACTTACAAGCAGAACTATGGAGCATAAAGGATACCGGCAAGGCAGAAGGGAGTTCGAAGCAGTCCCTAAAATCCGAAATTCGGCCTATATTCAGACACCTAAGAGAGATAAGAACTGAGTTATCACTATGGCTTGAACATAATGCAGTTTTGCAGGATGAATTGAGGGGTAGAGATTCATCATTGAACAACATCCAAGATGAAATATCAAGAGCCTCCAAGTCCAAAGAAGATTCTGAGACAGACGGGTCAGGGTTAAGTAAATATCAGGCTGCCAAGTTTCAAGGTGAGATTCTCAACATGAAACAGGAGAATGATAGGCTTTCTGGTGAGCTTCAAGCTGGTCTTGGTCATGTCAAGGGACTTAAGGATGAGGTTGAGAAGACACTAGCAGGATTGGACCATGAATTTGGGATTAACAATCACCCTCCTTTGAAACACTCAGGAAGTCGTATGCGAATACCCTTGAGGTCTTTCTTGTTTGGAGTTAAGTTAAAGAAGCAAAGGCAATCCATCTTCGCTTGTGTGAATCCAATGGTGAATCAATACAATGAAATGGAAGCATCTAATAATGCCCCGATATAGACCTTCGTCCAAAAGATCACGGGTTCAAATCTTGGAACTGTGTACATCTTGATGCTCCCTAAACTCCACCTAGTGGAGCCTCCCTTTATAGACCTTCTTCCCTATCCTTTGGGGTGTGTTGTGATTATAGATGGTGAAAAATACATTGAACGTCTCCTTTAATCTAATGTCTCAAGATTGGTTTCAATTTAATTCTGTATGTCTTAATGCAAAATTCAGCTGTGACGTCTCTGCTTTTTTTTTTTTTTTTTTGTAGAATATTACCACTTCTTTCTTGAGTTTTTTTTCCCCCAAACTTCCTTTAATAAGTTGATTACTCCTTATTTTTGGATCATACTTGCAATAATCAAACAGTTAAAACTTGTTTTGGATTAACAATAACAAAAAGGTATTTAGAAAAAAAAAAACTCAATCATTAGAAAGAGAATGTAAAAAATTAAAATCGGTGTCATCTTTCAGTTTACAAAATAAACTTTATCTAATCTTTTCCACTAATTTTTACTCACCATTATATTTATCTAGTTTATCTGCAACATTAAAGTTATCAAAAGGAGAATTTCAGTTGTATATTTCTACAGTAATACTTTCGTTTTGAATAGCAATGAATCTAACAAATAATGTCCCCTACGGAAATTGGCAGTAACAAAAAATTACGAATGAAGCACTTTTTTTATGGATATATTTATCGTTTTAAGATTTCATTAAAATTTCCTTCAAAATTGAGAAGATAACGAAAATACATTCAGAATAATATTCTTCTTTAAAATAATATTTAAAAATATCTACCAAGTAATAAAACAACATTAAGAAATACATTAATTAGATTTTATTTAAACATTACTTATCTAGTTATCTTGACAATCGTAAATTCAAATTATTTTAAAAGTTTTAAATACAAAAGTTTATATGAAATACGTATTTAATTTTACTTACAATATAAAAATAATTAATACAAACATTTTAGTGAAAATAAAAAATTATCTCATCTTCGCTAGCAAAGAAAATACATAATTTCAAAAAGATGCCGTGTAAGTAATTTGAGCAGCATTCAAAGAATAGAAAAAGTTTTTGGCCAAAGAAAAACAGAACATAAAAGTATATAAAAGAGCAAGACGATTGATTATTGATCTATGAAGTATATAAAAATTACAAGAGTAAGGTAAGCACTATTAAGATATACATGAGTTTCATCAACTAGAGGTTGTTCCGACAATCAAATAATTAATTAATCGTAATCAATTCCCTTACACTTAATAGTACATGACCACTACTAATAACCTCTATTAACCTCTCCTACTTTATAAAAATTAAAAAGTCTGACCTATCATAATAAGATGGAATAAAAAAATATATTAAAAAAGAAAAAAAGACAGGTCTAGAAAATAATTTCATTTTCTAAAGTAAACCTGTTTTAGCCTCCATCATCAGTGTCCAAAACTCCGAAATGCAGAGATTCATATCAGAGATATACTCCAACAAAAATCTTGAATTCAATGCATAGGCAAGGATACCACCATGAGTGATCCAAATCGGCCAACAATAAGAAAAGTTACCAGACATCTCTAAGATATCGTCCATCCATCTGGAGTTTTTTCACAATAGCCTCTGCCTTGGAGGAGTCCACATTTTCCTGAAGTTCAATCCAAAAAGACAATTAAAAACATAGTTTCTCCAATTAAGTACAAGAAGTGTATAATATGGCTTTGCAACTGAATTACAAAAGTTGACTCGGAGGGTCAGAAGGAAAAAAGAAAACAACAACCAAAACCTTTTCGCACTAGGTGGGGTCGGTTATATGAATCAACTGACATCAACATGTTCTATCCTTTTCCCACGGAAGGAAAAAAAAAGATATGAACATAAATTTCATGCTTTTCCAGAAAAGTTACAACAGAAACAAATCGAAGATGAAAATCAACCACGATAGTTGGAACCCACTCACCCAGTAAATACCAATTATGAAACAAATATAGGCATAGAGCATAAGTATGTCAGGAAGAATCAGTTTGCATCTATTCAAGCCCAGTCAGCCACAAACAAATTGTAAATGAAGCTTTAGTTACTCCAGTTTTTAAGCAATGATATCAGTTATAGTTTTACAGTAATCCTTGGAATAGAACAATGCGTTGTTCATATTGATAAGCCAATTCATGAAGAGTTATCAGCTAAAGTCTAAAACTTCACTCCAACGGGATTGCAGCCTAAGTACTGCAGAGGTAATTAAGTAAAGAGTAATGATTTTGACCAGAAAAATATATAAAGAAAAAAGTTCAACAAAATTTGCACAGGCATTTTCACCTCACATATGGAGCAACATCTGAACCTGTACTATGAAAACTAGTCTCAACAGGAACCAATCCTCCACAACTATACATGTTATATTGTTAGTCACTTCTAAGTAATTCCAAACATCCATTCCAGAAGTGTATTCAAACTCTTCATTTTCTCACACAAGTCAGTTCAGCTATGTGAAAATCCATCAACATGGTATATGATGAGGAATAACAAAAGCAGTCACTTCTATATGTCTGTCTGTTCAAGAATTAGGTATAGGAGGGGAGAGTAAAAAAAAGGCAATCCGCACCTGCTGCTGGACAATGGTATGAAGGGTCCGATGAACATCTCTTGCCATACCCTTAGCATCACCACAGACATAAAGATAACCTCCCTGAGAAATCAGGCTCCAGAAATACGCAGCCTGCACATGGAAAATAAATTAAATAAATCATTTTTTATCATAACAACATTTGTTGCCTGCTAAAATGTTATTGCCACTTACTTTATCCATCATTTTGTGTTGAACATACTCCTTGTTTGGTCCCTCTCTTGAGAAGGCAACAATCAACTCAGACAGAGCACCTTGTTCCACAAAATTCTTCAGCTCATCCTCATAAATAAAATCCTATTGACCAATATAATGGGAAAATTACATATCTTTCTGGAAACTCCAGATATTGAGAGTATACCAAGCAATTAACTTACCATTCGACGATTCCTACACCCAAAAAAGAGTAATGAGGGACCAAGTTGAATATTTTCCTCTTTGAGGGCCAACCTTTCCTGAACATATCCAAGATAAAGTGTCAATCAAGAATATGCGTGGGTTTATAACAAGCATACTAAAGTAAATGGAAAGACTGGGACCAGTGTCAAGCCAAATGAGTGCTGGTCTGCAAGCAGTCAATAGAATAAAAGTCCTGATGGAAAGCAGGTTCAGTTGCGATTCAACTACAGACCAAGAGAAAAAAATAGCGACTCAACTGTATTATGTGATTGGAAATCAAGGTTTAGCTGATACCACTTGAGTTCTGGTTGACTGGTTCAATGGCAACTTGAGTCAGCACTGATGGTGAGGGACACAGGTTCAAGCACCTACCCCCCCCCCCCCCCCCCCNCCCCCCCCCCCTTCACTTTCTATTCCTCATATTCCCACTAGATCTCTTTTACTTTTATTTTGGGAATTTATGAATTTAGGTTAATTAGGATTTCCAAAAATAATATGATTAACTACATTTCAATTGAAACCACTATGAAATGGGGCTTCTCAGGATTTGGGTCCCCTAAACTATTTTATGGGATAAAGTTGAAGGAGAGGGGTGGGGCCTAGATGTGATCCATGTGATTGTGCCTTCTGTCTCCTCAAATTTACCCAAAATACTTGAGTGGCTTCAAATCCGGCTTCTAACCATAACAGAATCAGAATTAGGTATTTTATATTTTTATTCATATTCTGAGGTCACTTTTTTTTTACCTATCAGATTCTATTTTCTCTCCCATCCTTCACTTTCTACCCACTCCCTCTCCACTCACTCACCAAATTTCCAATTCATTCAATATTTTTCAGTATTTATCTGTTTACCATGGAATTAGAGCACAAAAGAAAATCGACAATTGATTCTCATACCTGTAAAAATCCCCTGAAAGGTGCCAATCCAGTACCAGGTCCAACCATTATTATAGGGATCGAATGATCAGCTGGTAGCTTGAAATTTGATGTCCTTATAAAAATTGGTGCCCAGCTACAGTCAGTGCTTTTCTCCAAGGGAATAGCATTCTGGGCAAATATGATAGAGCTTTAATTTAGATTAGATGTTGCATGTCCAGCATTGCACAGACAGCACAAAAGAATCATAAAAGGATGAAAAAAAGACCAAACAAAATTAGACAGGGAACATATTACTGCAGGAGAAGGGCATTGGTAAAAGTTTGATACCTTCATCCAGGTTGAACATACTCCTTTGTGAATTCGGCCAGTGGGAGTTGGACCATGAACCAAGGCACAAGTTACATGCACCCTTTGCGGGGAAAACCTGGACAGTCCAAACCATGCAATGCAGCAATGTTAACATTTCCCAAATTATCTTATAAAGCTTCAGTTCAATATTTTAGAAATGTTAAGATAATAACCTAGGTGAGGATGAAATCGAATAATATCGAGGCGGTAAGCGTGGGGCTACTGCAGCAAAAAACACACCCAGAGGAGGTTTTGCTGATGGAAACTCTGCCATTACCTCAAGGAGACTTCTCTGACTTCCAACAACCCATTTAGAGTACTCATCCTGGAAAATGATTGATAATTATCATAAAAGGAAGATAGTAAATAAGACTAAAAACATGAAACAAGCAGTATTAGCAACTTTTAACCTTTCCCTGAGGAGATGATAGGTACTTTAATCTCTCAGCTTCACTAGGTTCAGATGCATGAGCAGCCAAAGCAACTACAGCAGTCTGAAAAATGAACAGATGTAACTGCCTCTTTTTTTTCCCCAAAAAATATAAAAAGCTGGATAAATCCCTATTAAAACCATCATTATAACAAGAAAAACTAACTATTTACATAAGACAAGTAAAAAGAAAATGGAAACTCCTTGGAGTGAAGATCATATAATAACCTTTCGAGGAGGGTTCAAGAGATCAGCATAATGTGCCAATGCAGTGCGTAGTGTACAAGGTCCAGGGAAGGGAGGCTGCAGAGAACCTCCAAGAGAAGTGCCATCCTCCTTGTCAGTGTGAAGTGAAAATAACAAATCTAAATTCTGACCCAACAACTTCCCAGCTTCTTCAACAGTCTCATCGCTGTTCTCAGCATAAACACCCACGTGATCTCCAGTTTCATATCTGAGAAAAGCAGACACATAAAAATTTCATTATCTTACTTTTTTTAGTTTGTAATTGAATTTTCTTTTAGTAAAACTCATGTTTCATTACAACTAAAGATTTTTTCGTTGAATCTCTAAATAAAACTACTGAGAAAATCTAAGTTGAAATCCATAAAGATCATCAATATTATCTTTGACCCATGATATTGGAATTCGTCAGCAAATATGAGATATAACTTACGATAAGCCAGTCCCAGATATATCGAACTCCAGATGTATGCAAGAGCGGTCAGATTCAGGTTTGTGAAGCTCTCTTTGAACAGCAACATTAGCCCTTCAAGGAAAGAAACAACATTTTCTTGTAGCCTAATTTAGCAAAATATAACAACAGTCATAAAGTAAACATGCACACATTCAAGCACCTGCAAGGATGTTGAATGTCAAACACAGCATTTCCGTTAGCCATGCTTATATGATTGTCACGGAATGACGTGGTAGTGGGATCATGAATCACCACTCGGTATTCAGCAATAGCAGCTGTATAAGGTGTAGAGACAGTATCTATATCATCCTCATGTCGAAGCAACTGATCTAACGCAGGCCACAGAGATTCCTTCCTGCAAAGAAGAAGTGAATTTACGACATTTAAAATGCTGAAGGCAGTTGCAAAATTTCATAGATTTTTTGTCCCCACAATCAAATAATAACAACACATCTAATACATGGTTAGCTGGACAACATGAATATACAATTTTTTTATGAAGAAAGAGTTTTATTGCGAGAAGAATAATATCAAGGGGAGAATTAGGCATCCCCAAAAAATAAAATTTCAGAATAAGAAAGCAAAAAAAATGGAAAAAGAAAGTTAAACATGCCAAGTGCAGCCCAGTCCCTCTGCTTATCGAAAGTGGACAATGCCTTATAAAAACCTAGAGACCTCAAAGAGACAGTAAACAATCCCAAAACTCGGAGCATTCCATACTATACTTACCAAGCAGCAAAATCATCTTCAATAGATTGATCATCATCACCTAGTCCAACTGGAACAAGACGCTTTGCACCTGTGGCAAACACAACACATACATATAAGATCATTTTCATTTTCCAATTCGCAAAGTAAATAATACTCTAGCACCATTAAAAGGATTATCTATAAAGCAGTAGTCCATGCTAAGCAAGAAGAAAAAGAAGGTTGCTATAATGGATAAACTTTTCAGGGAGGGGGCTTTTAAAAAAACAAAAAAATAATCCCTTTTCACTCAGTAGCTTTGAAACAAAAGGCATTTAGGAAATCCATTGGAAAAAATTTACCAAAAACCAACATGACACTTACGAGGTCACAAGAATATACATTGCTAAATTACATACCTTGTTCACTTAATTCTTCATCAATGACCTTACCTATCTGTTTCAAAAGAATACCATCAGATAAAAAATTAATCAATCTAACCAAACAAAACCGAAATATCAGAGTCTTACCTTATTAAAATGTTCATATTGCCTGTTACCTAGGCCAAAAACACCATAGGTGAGATGTTGAAGCCAGGTACCCCTCTCATCTTTTCCCTGTAAAATAAGGCTGAAACATTAGAACCTTTTAGTTAAGGCATATGGAACCACAAAGTATGATTTACTTAAGGTAGTGATATAACTAAAAACCTCAGTAAACCATTTGTAAAATCTTGCAGCGTTGTCAGTTGGCTCTCCATCTCCATAACTGCCATGTTAAATCATGTCAAATATTAAATTCACAGTACATTTACAAAAAAATAAAGCTATACGTTTTTCAAACATTTTTATGTGCATAAATCTTACGTGGCCAACATGAAAAACGCAAGGGTCTCTTTCTTTAGTTTTTCCCCATATAGATCATCATCTGCTGCATAGTCATCCTAGTTCAAATTAAATACATCAGAAATTTTATGCCAAAGCTATATTTGAAAGTAGCCAGTTCTCATATAGTAATAGAACAAAACAAGCCATCAGTTGGAAGCCTCTCTGGAAGTCTCACATTAATTTAAATAATAATAATAATAATGCACATGGAAAATTAATGACCCTAGTGGCAATGTGCCTGAGTTTCATCCTTATCCAACTTACCAGGTCAACAACTTTGACGGCTGCTTTTTCATACCTAGCCTTAATCTCCTCTGCCAAAGCCTGTCGAAAAAATGATGGAACAAATAAAGCACAGTGGTTATATAATATTGGTACAGGATTGGCTGTTCGTTGGAAAACAGATTAAAAATCCTCTTTGATCTTAAGGCAACCATTTTGAGCATCTTTTTTTTCAGGGGGAGGGTGGAGGAGTGTTTGAATTATGCATGCTTTTTTGTGCACAGTAAACTTGAATAAGGAATGTGCTTCAATAGTTTCCTTCCCAAAATTAGTATACGTTGCAATTAGCCAACTTTGAAAAAATGTTACTGTAGAGGTTTATTTTTAATGTTCTCCTTACTTTATGGTGCTTCTTCCGTAGGGCTCATACGTAACAGCACCATGACATTAAAAGATTGAATAAAAATATACAAGTGGCTTGTGACAAAGTAATGCTTTGCAGTCATTATCATAGATCAAATTAACAATTGGCAGACAAAAAGAAAAGAATAAAGTTAACATATTATCCTCCATCAGCAACTTCAATTTCACAATCACAACAAGTATCGGATCAAACTAGCCAGGGTTGTAAGTTATAACAGGTAAAACCAAACATTATTTTTCTTCATGACAAATAAAACCACAAATAATTCATTGCTGAAAACAAAAACATATTTTTCTAAGATGTAGACAAGAACAACCCCTTGGCTCAAATTCAATCAAGCATCAGCGTCCTGACAAGCACATAGTAAATGACCCAGCATCTGAGTTACTTAAAAAGGGGATGGAGCAAAATAAACGAATAGAAGTGAGCCGTAAGTACGAGAAATGGGAGTAAAAATTGGAAAGAAGCAGGCAAAAAACTACAGCATCCAGAAACAATTGCATAACGTACTTTCGAAACGTTGAAACGAAAAAGCTAAAACATCTAAAGACGAACAACTTTTACCTTTGCAAAGCCCTCAGCTGTACCAGTCTGAGTACCAAAGAAAACAGTAACCTTAGTCTTCCCCGAGCTAACGTCAATATCATCATCCTCTTCTTCATTCACAGACAGCCACTTGGGGACCACCAACGGCTTCACCTCCTTGTTCCGATCCGATGATTTCTTCCACACAAACACCAAAAACCCAATAATGACAGCCACAGATGTCGTGAGGATGACAATCAATGAATCCGAAACCGAATCACCTAATGAAATGCCCAAAACAGACTCGAGGGCACGCACCAAATCCAAATTGGAAGCCATTGATTGAAGATTCAGTCAAAACCCGGATAAAACTTGTGATAAATTCAAATTCAGACTTGTATCACTGAACTCTGAATGACTGAATCAGTGTCTGTCCACCCTCTTTCTCTACCACAGTGAGTGAGAAGGGTCGGGTAAGCCCTAAAAGATGGGGTGGTTGAGCAGAGAAGACGAGGGAGAGAGTCCACCACAAAAAGCTCGACCCGACTTTATTGGGATACACTATTATATATGAAATTGCTTTAGGATGAGAGGTCAGAGAAGCAAGTAATGATGGTGTGGTGTGACTCGCAAGATATCACCAGAAGAGGCTTCTCGGCGTTGACAATTACCTTTAAAAGTTTATTTGCGCTTTCGCTTTCCGCAGTAGTAGTGATGGTAATGATCTTGCCTTTTCACTCATGATTTCTTTCTTTAATTCTCTTGTATTTTCAGTTTTCACAGTTATGCAGTTCTTAATGACTTGCTAATCTGACAATGTCATCTTTTGGAATTAGAATTATAACTAAAATGAAATCTTTATCTTAGTTTTTAAAATTATATCGGTCATTGCTTTGAAGTAACACTTCAATGTTCAATAGTCTAATTGAAATTTAACCAAGAACTATTAATAATTAAATAAATAAAGATATATATATATTTAATTTAATATTATAAAAATATATTAATAAATATTAAAAATATATAATAAATTTTTTAAATTTAAACTTGATTGAGTAAGAAAATAAAAATTAGAAGGATAAAAGATAAAATGTTGAAGTAAAAACTATGAAATAACTTATTATTTTGAGTCTAAACTTAAAAAGAAAAAAAATTAAAATAACATCATTTTAATTCAAAAAAGTTTTAAAAAAATAGTCTAAACTAGTTCAAACCCAAAATTGTCCGATTTAGGCCTCTTTTCCCGATTTTTGGCCAGCTCTTTCGATTGTTGATCAGTTCTTTACGGTGACAATTTTATAGTTAACTTTGGCCGATTCACGGTTCAACCGATCCAATTTTCAGAACAGTATCGTAATTACTTTAAGACAAATGATATTTTAAAACAATCATTTTAAATTAATGACAAATGAAAAAAATTAAGGTCTAAAATAGAAAAAGAAGAAGTTTTATAACTATAAAACAAAAATCACACTATAATTTAAAATAAACACTCTTTTTTTAATCCTTAAATTTTATATTAACTCTCAATTTTATTTTTAATATTTTTTATTGTTAATATTTTATATTTTAATCGATTTCATTTTAAAAAAATAAAAAATAAATAAAATTAATTAAAATATAAAACATGTAATGCGAGAAAAAATATTTAGAAAAATTAAAAATTAATGTAAAATTTGAAAAATAAAAAAATAATTTTACTATTTAAAAATTAAAATAAAGTTTTGACTTATATTTCACCGACCCCAAACATTCACCTCGAGAAGAAGAAAACTCGCTCTAAAATGTTGTAAAGTCATTTATAAGTTATAACTCTTACTTGCAAGTTGCACAGTTTGCTTTTTGCTTGCTCCGTTTTCCGTTTTCCGTTTTCGGCTTCCACACAGTTTCTTTTCTTACTCGCCAGCCTACATACTAATCAGTGAGATTCGCAATTCCTATATTGCTTCCCACTTCATGCCTTCAACGCAAAGAGGCCAAACCCTTATCAGTCGCTCCTTCTGAAGCTGTCAGCACTCACCACTATGCCCACTAACGATGACTTCCAAGGTGGCTCTTTAATCTTCTAGCTATATATTATTATTATTATTATTATTATTATTATTATTATTGGAATCCCATATGCAAAATTCGTGCATTGAACTGATTTCCCGCTTTATAGTCTTCTTTCCCCTTTTCTTTTAAGTAAGATGAAATACTTTATTGGTTATTTTGCAGAGGGATTGGAATGCTCTCTTTAGGCTATTTTAATTTTTAAATGAATTTTTTGGGCTTACGGTTCCCCAGCGTATTACCCATCTTGGTAACTTGTGTTCTGTTTCATGGGTGCTGCTAGAAGAAATTAGTAATCATGCTATTAACAAAATGCTGTACATGCTAACAACTGCTTGTAGCTTTACTACTTTGAATGTTCCCATTTCCTACCTTTATATGGACATGATCGTTCGCTTGATTAATGGACGATTCTATTTAATCAGTGTTGTCATGTTTCTTGAGCAAGTTGAGATCTTGATTGATGCCCTTTTTACTTATCTAAGTTGAATGTGTCAGGTGTTTCAAATTGTTATATGTACAAGAGTCGATTGCAGGAGTATGCTCAGAAGGTGGGACTTCTTACACCCGTATATGAAACTATCAAGGAAGGACCTTCCCATCAACCTTCTTTCAGGTCAACAGTGATAATGAATGATGTTAGGTATGATTCATTGCCTGGATTTTTCAACCGTAAAGCAGCTGAGCAGTCAGCTGCAGAAGTTGCTCTGATGGAGCTGGCCAAATCCAGTGAAGTTAGCCAATCCATTGTTCAACCTGTTGTAAGTTATAAGTTATTTACAGAATCTGAAATGAAAGCCGTTTTTGTCTATTGCAATTGTGAATTGTGACTTCAGAGTAGTGTTCGTGAGTTTTTTGGGTGTAAGAAGGCTTTTTTCTTGAATCTGGGGTTGACCTGCAAATTTAGATCAGCTTTCAAAAGAAATATTTCTTAAGAGGTTTTGAGAATCTAATTAGGAGGGCAAGTAAGGTTCTATGTTCTATATTTCTGGTGACATTTCAAGTTCTTAAGTCTGCTTTTTCCACTTCAGTGAAAGTTGGCTCTTTGCCATATTTTGGGTGCTCCGTTAATGGCTATTACATATTTCTATGGTTCTTAGTTATCTGATACAAAGCATTGATGTATTGAGGTGATTGTCTTTGTTTAGTTGCTTTCATTGTATGGCTCCCTTATCTTAATAGTAGAAGTTCTGCTAATATCAGAAAAAGATTACCTTTAAATTTCCTTCTGATAATTGTTTATTTTTTCTTGATTCTTTATATACAATTATGTACTTCTTAGCTACCTACTGTACAGAAATATTTCTGATTTAGAATTTGGGGGTACTGGTAAAAGAAAACACCACGTTAATTGCTAGAATGCGGCCTGCACAGGATTGACAAATCATTTTCCCTTCACCATATTTGGACTTGTTTTCTTCTCTGCTCTTGTATTGGCTTTGATTTGGCCTTCCACGTCCTTCGGCGCTCATTACCACTTTGTTGTTACACATCTTTTGCTTATCATGACTATGAGCTGAAATGTTATATATGCACGAGTTCTACTTCAGTTTGTGTTTCGCATTGAGGGTTATGCTTTCTAACCCGTGGTATTTCCTATAATTTGTAGGATTCTGGTTTATTTATTCAATCTAGTGCTTTAACAACATTTTATAGTTTAGCATTTTTTTGCACGTACTTTTATTTGTTCCTTACTGCATTGTCTGTTGAAAATTCATTATTTAGAATGAACTTCCCAGTATATTGCAGCTGTATGAATTATTGTATGTTTGTGGCATCTGACATTGTTGAAGGTGTTTATTCCAGCATGAAACCGGTTTATGCAAAAATTTACTTCAGGAGTATGCGCAGAAGATGAATTATGCTATGCCCTTGTATGGCAGCAAAAAGGATGAAACTCCAGGTCGAGTGCCATTGTTTTCATGTACAGTTGAGATTGGAGGCACAAGGTATATTGGAGCGCCATCAAGGACTAAGAAAGAAGCAGAGATAAAAGCTGCTAGAACTGCTTTATTAGCTATCCAATCAGGTGCATCCCAGTCTTCACAGTTAACGGTCACTCCATGCAAAAAAAGGGGCAGAGAAGCCGCTGCCAATGCTGTGAAGACTGCGAAAATCTCAAAGCCTAAGAAACGCAGATTTAAAAGGAAAATAGCAAGAAAGAAATTCTCTGAAGACAAGAACAAGATAGACCATACTCATGTTCAAAGTATGGGCCATGTCATCAATAATGAGGTAGAATCCCTTGCAAAATTAAATGATGAGTCCTCTGTCCAGGAAATGAAATTCAGTAATGGAAGATCTGCTGATTATCCAAATGAGAAAGAAGCATTGGTTAAAGAAGGTTCTTTGGCTCTGAATAGCCATGAGGTTTTTGAAGATTGGAAGAAAACAGAAACACATTCCAAAGAGGATAATCACGGAACTGTTGATATTGGAGTGTCTTTGTCTGGTAGAGACACATCAGATGTGGGTAAGGATGTGAATAGACAACTTTTCTCAATGACTAATGATTGTGTTGCTAGTGAGCTTGAGGCTTTAGAGTATCCCAAGATTGAACTGGAAGAAATTATCCAAGCAGGAGCAAATGTAAACTAGGACTCCGGAACTTGGTTAATTTGTGAGTGGAAATTATCAGTGTAAACTAGGCTTTAGAGTATCCCAAGATTGAACTAGGACTCCAGAATTGTACGGTTTTGACTTTTTAAGTCTCTTCATCGGTGTTGTTGACCATTAGGACTCACTAATTTCCACTGATAATTTCAAATGGTCAATAACACTGATGAAGGGACTTATAAAAGTCAAAACCGTACAATTCTGCAGTCAGTAATTTTAAACTGTTCTTACCATAGTAGTTCTAAATATAAAGAGAATTTGTAGTAAAATGTTTAAAGTATTAGAAATTCGCGCGTGACTATATCATTTTGTTAGCCATGTGTGGAGACTGTTTAGAGCAGTAAGCAATCTTGCAAGAGCAAATTCGTTCAATTTTAGTACAAGAGACAATAGGGTATAACCGGCAATAAAAATTAAGGTGATGGAAGAAGGAAAGAACTCCACTCTGGGGTTAAACCAATTATTCATAAAAAACCATTGTCAATGGAAATTAAATCAATTATTGTCATCTGCTAAGCGATTTAATATCTCTTATCTTAAATAAATTTTCAGATTAGAGACCTTGTAAATATAACTATGTCCGCTATGATACTCTCTTACTATAATTAAATGTGTAACACAGATCATGTCCAAATTAGTGAGGGCGAAGGGTTTACCCAAGAAGCAAGCAACTAAAAAACAAGCTATTGCCTAGAGAATTGCTTGAAGTTTCCTTGTCTTCCACTACTGGTCGCCTTTGATCACTGGAAATTGTTGGATTATGTTTATTCCTCTTGGCAAGTTTGATCAGCTAAACTAATGAACCTGAGAGCATATTTGCATCTCACATATGATTAAATTTGATGTAAAATGTAGCATAAGCATGCACAACTTTCTTTTCCTTAAACGATGAATATCTTTCATTTATGCATGTTAAAGGTCTAAGTAAAGACTAATCCAAAGATTGATCTGTATGCACAAGTGAACTTTGACCACCACAACCACAAATAATTCCAAATCATCCATGAATGAGGATAGTGCCTCTTCAGAACTGTTAAATTCGGTCTCAAAAAGACAATGGATAGACAGAACATACATTGAAGGTTACAGTGAGATATTTAAAGGCTTTTTATTAAGGGGGTACAAATACACATGGATTAACCTGTATTTTCTATATACAATATTCTCTACAGCCAGCAGCACCAATTAGCAATGAAGAATCTGCGAAACAGCATGCAAGACCAGAACTAATATTGTTTAAAGGGAAATCTGAGAATTTAATATTTTGCAGAGCAAGGGAAATCTGCCGCCAATTAAAGGGGATTCCATTAATCAATTAACTAAGCAAGAACCTTATCTCTGAGAACACATTGGCATAAAATTCTCAGAGAGCACGTTCTAATATGCATAGAACACAAAAGCCAACCACAACCGGTAAAAGTGGAACATTTTTAAGACCTATATTGACGGTAATCAAACATAATAGCTCACACTCACAATCTATCCATCTTCAGCCTCCGGTCTCCACTATGAATCTAATCTTTTTAGTGCCTCTTGAGCTACAGCTGATTCGGGCTCAACCAGGAGAGCCTCCTCAAATGCCTTCCTAGCTTCCTCTTTCATCTTCTTTGCCTCATAGAATTGCCCTAACAGACAAAAACCTCTGACGTTTTTGGAATTCAGCTTCACCGACTCAGTCAAATCGACCAGAGCCGAGTCGTCGAAACGGCCGCCGCCGCGCTCATTCATCGCCATTTTCAACTCAGCCCTCTTGAGAAGCGCGTCGCCTTTCTCGCTATCGCTCAGAGACTTCACAGCCAGTGGAGACAGAGCCATGTCGAGCGAGTCAAGAGCCGAAGGCCTGAAGCCTTGGAGATCAAGAACTAGGGCTTTGAGAAGGTAAGCGGCCGCATCTTTTGGATCGAGCGCAATGGCTTTCTCAGCTTCGACAAGAGCCTCCTTGGCCAGTGAGTTCAAACCGGAGCGAGTTTTCGAGGATCTAGCTCGAGCTAGGAGCTGAGCGCCTTGAACGAAGTGGCGCTTGGCTTGAATGGCAGATCGGTTTCTGAGACGAAGCTTGGAGAAGAGCTTCTTGGGAATATCGTGCATATGCAAGAACATAAACACCATGACAAGAATCATAACAATTTGCAGCACGATGTCGTTCACCATGTAATTTTTCTCCTTCGTATCCATTGGAACGTGTTCGTTCGGAAGCGATCAGAAATCTAATGGAGGACGATCGGAGAAGTGGATCTCGCGTTTTTGAGATGTTCTAAATGGAATCCGTTCGAAATTTGTACCAGTCGCAGCTAGAACAAGTCAAGCAGACAGACGCGGACTTAAGGGTGCTCAATTCAACGCTTTAAGACGCCATATTTGATTTTCTTTTATTTTTTTCTTTTAAATTTTAGCTTGAGGAATTAGTTACACAATTGAATAGCTTATATATAGGCAAAAGTACTAATTTAGTTCCCAAATTTTATAACAATTGTCAATTTTATCCCCAATCTTTTTTATTGTCAATTTCGTCCTCAATGTTTTATATTTTAATCAATTTTGTCTTTTGACTAACTTCTTTCAATAAATTAACGATAAATTGAATCCGTTTTTCAATCTGAGTTAGGATTTAAGGTTTTTTTTCTATCAATTTTACATTACATATTATTAGCCACGTAAATTCTATCGTTAATATTTGTGATTAAACTAAGAGCAAAGGATAAAATTGACAAAAATGTAAAACAATAAGGACGAGATTGACTATAAAAAAAGATTGTGAACGAAATTAACAGTTGATGTAAAGTTTGAAAACGAAATCACTAATTTTGCCATTATATATTTTAATGAATTAATCCCGAACAGTAGCCCCAATTTTTTTCTCTTTTTTAAGTGGATATAATTTGATCAAAAGTGAGAGAACCTTTTATCTAAGGAATATATCTAGTGTCATTAATTTAAGTTTTGTAATTTGCTTATTCTGCAGCTTATACAAGAATATCACTCATTTCAATTAAAATAGAGAAATGCTTAAAAAAATTTCAATTGGTGCATCATTTCATATTTCTCACTGTAGGATGCCTTAGTGTATGATCACTATTTTTTTTTAAATGAATTGAAGAAAGAGAAAGAAACAAATAATTATTTAACCTGATAATTGATATTTCAGAAGCATTGTTCATTAAAATATAATCCATGAAGCTATAAAAATTAGTTATGCTTTTACTCCATCAAGTTTTTATGTAACAAGTCTTCCTTCCTAGAAGGAGAAAAATAATGTTGCCTTTCAAAAAGGAAATAAAAAAAACTACCCACCATACGGTCTAAATTCGATTTCATTAATCACTTTTATTATGATGTTTTTTATATGTAGATTTTGGGTCGTTTGCGCTTATAATAAAATCTGCTCTGATTATTATGAGAGTATGATTATAATCAAAGTTGATTATTTGTCTATTAGTGTTTGGATGAAAGTTGATTATTTGGTGTGAAATTATTGAAATGGGTATGTAATGATTGTGGTTAGTAGATAAAAGGGTAAGGAAATTGATAAATTGTATAGGGGTAGAAATGGAAGAAAAAGTTGGAAAAAGTAGGAAAAAGTAAGATGCGATTTGATTATAATAAAAGTGTGTTTGGATGTGATTGTTACTTATAGAAAAATCAAAATCTGTCACCGTTTGCCTTGGAAAACGTGAAAATATGATTATAATCATGTGCAACTTTGGAGGTGATTATTTTGTTTGGTCCACCGAAATCATTTTTGCCTACGAAATGATGGACCGAAAGGACTAAAGTGTAGCATTTGGCCCCGACATTCGGTGGACCACCGAAAAAACGGTCTACCGTTTCGCACAAGATGAGAGAAAAGATAAAAAAGCATTGGACTCGAAAAAATAATCAAATTTGTTATAATGTCTTTTGGGTCACGTTCTCCACTTCCTTCCTCATTAACCAAAAAGAAAAAACACTTCCTTCCTGCCTTCTTCTTCCTCCGCCGCCATCCGCCACCCTCCATCAGAAACCCATTTTGCCTGTCTTATTCCTCCGCCGCCATCTGCCACGCTTTCCACCGAAAACCCATTTTGCCTTTGTCTTTGTCTTCACCTCCTCCGTCATAAATTGTGCATTTCATCGTTTACGATCTAAAACTAGAAAATTTACAATCAAACACCTCAAGTGTAGCCATTCCTTCAAACCACTCAACAAACTAATATTCATTGACATATACCCACTTCCTTCACCCAAGATTGTGAAACTATCGCATGAACAGTGACTTAAGCATACACAAAATCAATTTACCCAAAACCGACTCCTTCATCCTCCATCTTTCACAAATTCCCAAATTCGCATTCGCCGAGGACAGTGGTCAAGGTGGAGGTTGCGATGGAGAGAGGGGAAGGAAAAGGAATCGGGGTTGTCGGCGTTGAAGATCAAAATTGCAATGGCGAGAAAGAGAGAGACGAGAGAGAGAAGAGAATGGCTAAAATTACAATTTGATTCCTAAATAACTTGGGCAAAATAACATTTTAGCCCAAGACAATAATAAGTATTTACAACATGGCCCTTCATTCAGATAAATGACCATTTTGCCCTTGTGATGGGTGATTGATTGTATTAGAGTATAGGTAATTATAGGTATATATATAGGGATATAAGTGTAATTGAGTGTGTTTGATTATAAAAAAATCATGATTATAATTTGATCAGAAAAAAAAGCGTAAACGAACATGCTTATTACGATTATAATCAGAGCAGATTATAATCAAAGCGCAAACGAACTAGGCCTTTTTCTATAGGCAATAGCATAAGCAAATCTCATGAAATTTACAAATCTGATGGTCAAATATAAATATATATTATCTCAAGCGACCCATAAAAAAGGTCGATATCACGAGTTTATTCTAAGTTATATCTAAGAATCCAGAATCTGTTTTCATTGCCCTTGTGAAGTGGGTTAGCAAGAAAGCAACAAATATTATACAGTTACAAAACAACCCAAAAGATCGAGGTTCGAGTAACTTGTTAACTAACACTTGCATGTAAAGGCAATAAATCTCTTCTATACTAAATCCAACTATATGGACTTACATCCCACCCATTTTTATCGCCTCTGCTGGAGACTTCAGCAGCTTTTTAAGCGAGTCAACTATGTTAGAGAAAGATGGACGTTGACTAGGGTCACTGCCAAGTAAAGCCATCAAGCATCAGAAACAAATCAATCATTGGAACAAAAAGTAAAGGAGAATTTCAAACATCGTCGTGTATAACACCTAAATTATGCTAAATCTTCTAAAACATTAGCTCATAGGTTAAAAATACTATAGAGAAGATCATACTGGTAAGACTAATGCAGCAATACATGCAACATGAACAACAAAACTTGAGTAAGATATGAAATGTCCGGTTTTAGTACATGTTGGTCATATACACAGCTCTTGAATTGTTCATCTTTAATAAGTAAGAAATTTTCATAGGGGAACTCAATGTAAGATCTTGAGTAAAAATTGCTCAGATAAAACAACAAACTGGAATGGAGGAGTAATAAGGTCTCCCTCGTCATCCCCAATTATGTTTTCGAATATCATGATCTATGAGTTACAGCCATAAACATGTATTTTATATCTATGTTTAACTTTTCTGTATAACTCGTTATAAAATTGATCAAATGGAGAAGTTATCTTCCAAGCGTATCGAGAACTACCACAGACATATGCATAACTAATACTTACTCAGCCCAACAAGATTCCATGAGAGAGGCCAATGCTGGGGAGATGTTTGGAGGGATAACAAGCCTCCTATTCTGGAAAGCAACAGCTCCAACCACCTGAGAGTTCACATTACAAAGATTATTCAATATGACACACCAATAAACTTCGGAGGTTTCATATTGCCAGACAATTATTAGAAAGCAAAAGCTCATACGCATGCCCCTTGGATACACTACCTTGAAAATAAACTAACTTTTAGGAAATGAGGCCTACTACTGTATGATTTCATACTTCATACATGGAGTAAAAGTAATTGATTTCACTATTTAGATTTCAGATCATAAGTGCTCATCAAATTCACCTGGGCAGGGCTAAGGCCACTCCATGGTTGTTGCATGGTCACAAGTTCCCATAGGATGACTCCAAAACTGTATACATCAGACTTCTCATTTGAAGGTTCTCCCCGAAGAAACTCAGGAGCCATCCACTCGGGCTGAAAATAAAATCAAGAGAGTTACACTCTTATTGAAGCACTGTGAAGAAAAAGTTCAACCTGCAAAATATTGATAGAATTACAACTTTCAATGCTGAAAAAAGCTTGAAACTATATATTTATATATATATATATATGTAATTCTAATGATGGGAACATCCAAAAACCACAAAACACGATTACATTATACAGGAAGAATCGAAAGCAAAACTGAAAATCCACATTGATCGTCCTTCTGTCCCACAAAGAATACTGATGTGACATCAATCAACAGTCATGCACCCAATCTCACTGGCAGTTAATAATCTTTTTAAACATGATTGTGTTTCCCTATGTATGCATTGATATTAATTATAAGCACCATTTTGTATGGGAAAGGGTAAATAGAAGTAACAGGTATATAATATACTTGAATCAGGATGATACTAGAGTAATAAACACTATAATTTTCTTTTCAAACTTCATAGTCCTCCTCGGATAATTTTACCCTGGCCGCAGATATTATGTTTATGCACATGCAGAAACTTACTGTTCCAGCAACAGATTTTGACGATATGAAAGTGTTCGCCTTAAATCTTGACAATCCAAAATCACACACCTGAACATGAAATGCAAAAAGAAATCACCTACTTGTACAAGATGTTATGAAATTTTTCATAGAGGAAATGCTCAATCATTTCATTTTACCTTTACGGTCCAATTTTTGTCCACTAACAAATTTGGGGATTTGAGATCCCAGTGCAAAATGGGAGGGTTAAGACAGTGGAGATAATTGATCCCTTTAGCCTGTAATCAGAAAAAATATATATACATATGCCATCTGCAAAAATAATTTATGAATTATAACAAAATAACACTCTTTGATACAAACCACATCTAAAGCCATCCGTAGCTTTCTCCTTTGATCAAGATTTTCACCAGATGTGGGCCTATGTATCAGGCGGTATAAACTACCCCTGTAGAAAATGTTTACAGGAAACAGCATCAGCAAGAAACTCAAATCTTTATAAAACAGAATTGAATATAATATATATAGAAACATTGGCCAAAAAAGAAAAGAATTGAATATAATGGCTAACTGAACGAGAATTTGGATGTTTTACCTAGGCAAATATTCGGTCACTATGGATAGATGAGGGCGTTTTGTAACTGCACCCATGAAGAGCACAATATTTGGATGGCGTATACGCTTCATAATTGCAACCTAAAAGTGATGCAAATAACAACTTGAATTTTAACTTTGTTTCCCCTTTAAGTAAAGGGAAATATGCAGAGTTTCATAGAATAAGTGTCAAATATGATGATATTTAAATTAAACCCATGATCCACAGAAGAATGGTGTACGTTTTAGGCAGTATGACATGAACTTCAGTACACGACCATTCACAATTTATACCTTTGGACTTTCAAAATAATTATCAATAGATTCAATACCAAAATACTTAATTATATGACTATATAATCTAATTAAAAGCACTCATCAAAAATTGAAGAACACTCAAACAAAGCAACAAGCATGTGAAGTAAGAAAAATGAAAAGTTGAGTGACAATAGTATGATCTGTGGTAGTAAAACATGAAACAGAACAGAAAAGTAAAAATTAATTTTTCCAGTAAAGAAATTTTATTAGAGTTGAAAAAAAAAAAGAATAAGGAGTTGGAAGACAGCAAATAAGAAACCCCCTCCCCACATCAAAAAAATAATTATGAACAAACTATTATGCACACCTTCACTGGCCGGACATACTCAACTTAGCCAAATCATTTAGAAAGTAAACAATGGCAATGATTGGTACCTAAGTACAAATCTATATTATTATGGTGACTTTTGGTTACCAATCTTCCAAAATTATTTATTAGTAAAATAAAAATGTATAAGAGACAGAAAAATTGAAAAAAAAAACTAAATAGCTTTTCACTATTTTAATTTATTATTTTAAAATATACAAAAATAATTACTCACTACTAATTTTAGTACCTTCATAATTTATTTTACGTTTTAAAATTTAAAAATAATGTTAGCATACACCATGCAGATTCCACTAGAGTCTAATGTGGTTAATGAATGTATACCTCTCTTACAAAATCTTTCATTTGATCATCATGGAAATCCTGAACTGATAAAACCTTGACTGCAACGTCCTGCAATTTAAATTCAATGTACTAATTCACCACGGGAGAAATTTAAAATTTGGAAAAAAAAAGTATCCAAAATAGTATACTGAAGTATCCAACATAAATTACTTCAAACTGTAAAAATTAGAAATTTGTCTTGGTGCCTATATGTCGTTGACTCAGTTGCCATGAAATAGACAAGAAACAGATCCAAAAAGGCCAGGATATAAGGACATGGTGAAGCATTGAAAACATTGAACCAGCAAGAAGATTAAATGAGAGCAGAGAAATTGAATTGATAACATGTAAGTTGAAGCGCATTGGGCCTCTAGCACATGCATGTATGCATATTGAAGAAACCAAATAAAGTTTTCTTAATAACCAATCGATTACCCCTTAATCAGCCTCCTATCTACCTCTTACTTATCAGAAATTTTCCAGCTGTCAACTATCACTTGAGATTTCCAGCAATTAACATGAAGTAACATTTCATACTCAGATACGCATTTAATTCAGGGAAACCATCATATGCAAATTCAATCATCTACTGAAAATGTCTGAATGAAGAATGCAATAACACTTACTGATCCATGCCATTCAGCACGGTGCACTGTCCCAAATGAGCCTAAAGAGAGCAAACAACAGTAACATTTCAAAGTCAGCTATAAGGGAGATAAGCTCAAAGCAATGTGCCAACTATGCAGATACAACAAGAAGGGGAAGGAAAAAATTACCTGCACCAACACGCTCTCGAATCCGTAAATCATCCCATGATATCTCAAGCCAGTCCATTGCAAGTGATGGTTCAATATTCAAGTATGTTGGAATATTGTCCACCTTCTCCAGTTCTGACTGGCTTGAACAGCTTAGTATAGATTGTTTTATAGCACTTTTAACCACAGAACTACCAGTTAAAATGACCTCACTGTTGGGAGTTTCTTGTACTACAACTGCATCTTCACCAAGAGTGGGAAATTCACGTAATGATGTCTCAATAGGCTGACGCAGAGCTTCAGAAACACCTTCCCAGATGGAAGGCAAAATTGAGCCTAGAACAGCACATTCTTTAGCATTCCTTTTGAAGCCAAAAGGAATTAGAGGAGGTTTTGTCCCTTGAGAAGGTTGATCAAGTGAAGCAAAAGTGGAGCCCTTGGGAGTTTCCAGCAAATCAGTTTCGTTAACTTGATCTTTCTGTCCACAGCCTGGTGGAGATTAAATAACAGATAAGATAACATTAAACTAGAAATCCTCTATGTGGATTGAAAAAAGTTAAACAAGAAATACTACATTATTGTGTTTCTTCTCCTCAAAAGATGTTTAATTTTTTTTTTCAGAAGTTAATCATGTTCCGCAAGCTTTGGAAGGTCGCGAAAAGCATAAAGTATCTTGCAGATGCTTTTTTTTTTGGTGAATTGCAAATGCATTTCAATAAGAGCACTGTGATCTACGTTAAAGAGAATAGGAAATATCAAATGATACAGGCATAAATCTAAACATTCACAGTAAATGAATAATAGAAGCATTCACAGTAAATGAATAATAGAAGTTCTGGATCGGATTTGAGGACATAAAATAATTTAACGTCAAGAAAACCTAATGTTTCTGTGTGCATTTGTGTCCCTTGGCACAATAAAATGACAAATATATTGTGGAAGCAAAATATGCAAGGAACCTCCCAGTTAAACTATTTAGGCCCTACTGAAAATAAGTTTTATTGAAATGCACCTTGGAGGTCCAAGAATGCATAAATAGCTATATAGAAACTTCCCTCTAAATTGAGAAGAAAAAACTGCAAAACATTGGAAAACTAACTTTCCACGTATAAAAAAGAACAACATACCTGAATATGAAAGACTGTCAGGAACAACAGGACTAAGATTGGGACTTAGAGACTGAAAACAGGCTGCAGCGTCCTTACAGGGTGATTGGGATTCTTTTAGATGAGATATTTGAAATGGGGAAGGCGTTGAAGAGACATATGCTCCATTAATAGAAGAATCTGGTCCATGGACATTTCCCGGTTCCCCAACTAGATCAACTACATACTCCCTGTTAAAAACTATGTTAGAGAATAACACACATGTAACATAAAAAAATGGAAAATATGAAACAAAATATCAGGGGCTTGACAAACTGATCTACAACAAAGTTTATATTCAACAATCAGATGTAGCCAAAGTTCTGATATGAACAATACAAAATAAATTAAATGATGACAGTAAGGATTATCTTCCAAGCTGGTTTACACAACTTGTTGAGGATGAATATGAAATGATAGAAGCTAAAGGACAAATAAAATTTCAGTATTGTAACTATTAAAGCAATTGTAGTAATTATAGTTGACATAGCGTACTCATCACTAAGGCACAAAGAAGTTGGATAAAATCCTTAGATTACCAATAAAAGTTCATAGGCAAAGCAAAAATGAGAGTTGCAAGGATAGCTATTTAGAACGAACCTAGAGAACTGCTTGTCATCTTCAATCTTGACAAGGCAAGACGATCTAAAGTCTGCAGCACAGTATTTGCAACCTCTAGCAATACGACATGGCAAACCGATGTAATCTGCCAACCTCTGCAGGTGCAAAACAAATAACAATGAATAGTCAATTTGCAATAAGACAAACTACCTTTAGAAACTTCAGTTCTACTTCTTACTCCTAAAAAATTCACTTGAAGAACAATCAAATTACCACGCATGAGCCCATGCAAAAAAGAGAGGGAAAGAGTAAATTGATTTGGGGTGTGTTTGGATTAACTTTTAATAAAAGTGCTTTTTTTTTACTGCTTATAAAAATAGGACTTTTATTTTAAAAATAAGTTATTTATGTTTGGGTGTCACAATTAAAAAGTACTTTTTAAAATATTAAAGTGTTTGGATGTAAATAGGCCTACTTACAATCGATATATGAGAACATACCCATTGAGTGATTATGAACAAAGACAATTGGTGCACTGTATATAGGATACCCTCAGATTCAGATGCATCCAATTCATTACATACTGACATCGGGCAACATCAATGCGCCCTCTTCATGCATCTACACATGCTGCCTAATATTCTTATGCTACTGAAAAACAACTTGACCCGACACAGTTTAAATCATTTATATGTGCATAAGGGTATATTTAAAAGCTTCAATATGGATCCTCAATCATATAGATCACCATAATATTTTGGAAGCGCTTTGCTCCTGACCCACCTCAGGAAAAAGTAAAAGGAGGCGGGCTCAACAAGTGCAAAGATATTCGATAAACTTATTGAACAGAAGTTACAGAACCGAAGCTGCTTGTACAGCCTAAGAAAATAACCTAGTAGAAATAGTATATGATGTATAGATAGATATAAATTTGTTTATATATGTTAGATATAATGAAAAATATGCTAAATAAAAACTTCTTTCGACACTAGCCAAGGCAGAACAAATAGGATTCCTTCCATTTATTTTGTCATTAGCATAAAGACTACATATTTAATCCTGAGGTAATTGATTAAACGAATTAATAACTCTTTAAGAATGCATATATATACTCCACCTTGAAGAGAATGGCTCGATGCCTACAAAGTCCAGAAGATAGGCTGCCGATAGGAAGAACAACACAATTGTGGAAATTCCTCAATCTTTTGCTAACCAACTTCCAGCGCCTGTGGAGATCTCCTTGCTCCACGGGAACGGTACCCCTACACATACGGATTTCAATCCAAAAAGATCAAAATCTTAAGAAACCCACTTCAAGGTTCGAGCAGTATGAGAAAGAGAAAGAGAAATTATTTTGTTAACTTACCCCATACATATGGCAACAAGTTGTCCCAGCTTTTCCACCAACACCATAGTGTTTTCTGAGGCACAATACAATTCTTGCGCTTTGTCCTGAAGTTGCTTTAGGCGAGAGTCCTCATGTATATCAACAAGAATCACCTCCATAGATGTCTCGCTGGGTTCAACTGCTTTAAGCGAGATGAGAGATGGAAGCCGCCTTCCTTCCTCCATTTCATTGCACATTACCCATAGATAGGGATTTATCCCCAATATGTTGTAAAAACCGTCGGAAATCTTGTCAGAGTATGATAAACAGCCACTCACCTGAAAATGAACAAACAGTTAATTACGGCAGTAATGATTAAGGCATTGATTAATTTACAAGATCCTTCAATTTATCGTACCCATAAACGATAAGAAACAGATTCGGCATCCCTAGTTTGGATTTCAGAGTCCATTGTGAGCACAGGCTCTGTAGCAATACTTGCAAGACAAGTGAGTCTCTTAGCCAACGTAAGTTGAAGATAGTAGCTCTCTCTGGATTTCTGCGCCATCCTGCTTTTACTTTCTTCTTCATCTTCCTCTTGCCTCCTAGTCGTGGTGAAGGCCGACGACGATGTGATCTCCTTCTTAATGTCGCTAGAAAAATTGCCATCCAACGTAGTCCCTGAGAACAAGCTTCCCGCATAGCTGCTATCAACACTGGAAAGCCTCGGCAACGAAACCTGCCGGTCAAAACTCCGGTCAATGGCAGTATCCTTCACGGTCTCCGGCTCCGACGACGGCACCGACGACTCCGGCGGAAGCAGAAGCTCGCGGTCTTCGTCGATGGACAATCGGTTAGAATACGGTTTCACGTGACTCGATTTCCCCCCTTTTTTTTCAATCAACCAATCGCAGAAATCAGCAATTTGCTTGTGTTTGGTGCGAATTAGCTTGTCGCCGCCCGTGAAAAGGTCGGATACAGCTGATTGCTTACTAGACGAGTAAATGTCATCGTTTTTTGTGGAAGTAGTAGTTGATAGTGGTGGTGACTTTTTTGAGTCGTCGCTCTCAATGCCAAAAGTTCCTGATTTAATGGAGTCGAAGATCTTCTTCTTCTCGTGATCTAATTGCTCTTTCGAAGACTCATCTAACCTACGGTCCGGAAATTGCCTCGGAAAAATGTAAGTCGCTCTGTGAGGCATTTTTCAATCACGAGCGCGAGATAATATCGATTAACACGCACGCACGTGTAAACTATATCCTCCTCCGTGCCCGCCGTCGTCGTTCTTCTTCCCTAACAGAAATCAATCAGCTTCTCCCACTATCAATGATCGATCGAGTTGATCAATAACTGTATAGGAAATTTTAAAAACATCAAACACACAAAACCAGAAGATTCTACGCACTGCAATGCAAATTATCCAGTTAGCACAAGGATTTCAAGTGACCAAACTCGATGAGCTTCAGAGTGATGGATTTCTTCGATCATTCAATTCTGAAGCTGAAGAACGTGTAATATATATATATTGCTGGTTTAATTTGAGAATTCGTAGACGGTGGATATAGATAGATATACAGAGCAAGATTAAAGTGAAGGAGTAGAAGAAAACGGAAGGAAAATGTGAGTGTTTGTGTGTGGGATTTGGTTGGTTGGTTATTCGTGACGTTGTATATTTTAAACAGAAGAAAGAGGTGCAAGAGATGGTATGGTTTGCAAAACTGTAATATGTAGGAAATCGAAAATATAAAGATGACGGTGCTAATTTACGCCGTAGGCATGGTGCACACCCCTTGGGATGAGGCGATGCGTCTATTTACGACTATAATAGGTTTATGACACGTAAGCGCTGAGGGGCGTAGTGCGCACAAAGAGTAAATTAGTGCATCGGCAACCGCGGGCTTGCGTTTACACTTTATGGGAGTTCATGCACGCTACGACCATGCTATGAGGCTATGCTATGAGTGAAACACTAGTGTTTGCCACTAATGCCCTTGTAATTATCTAGACTAGAGTCGCATAAATTATTAATTTTGTTAATTAATTTCTTTTTAAAAAATTTAAGATTCGTTGTATAATAGTAAAGATTAAAATGTCTACAAAATTATTAATTTATAATGAGTGATAAATAGTCAGTGATTAAGATAAATGTGTTAAAAAATTAATGATCACAGTTACAACATCTTTATAATCTAAAGGTCAAATATTCAAATTGGTGATAAATATATGGTCTAGTTTTTTTTTTTTTAAATGTTTTAGAAGTTCCATATGTATCTTAGATATTTTCATTTAATTCTACTTAATGTATTATATCTCTCTTATTTTAAGTTTGAATATGACGGGTACAAATTAAAGTTACTTGTGTCTTTTGACGTCTATTTTGTTTATCTAATTAGTGTCGCCAATAAATGAGGTCAAATCAAATCCCGAAAGGAAACTGATCTTTCACAATCAAATAAATAAAATTGAACATATCTATTTCGTACAAAGTCTGAATTGAATGCGATTAATTCAGAACTACAAGTTACTTTTAACGAGTATTTTTCTCTACCTAGTTGAATTAGGATCTTCAACAAATGAGTTGAGTTTGAAAATGGGTTTGGGAGACAAATATATATATATATATATATATATTGTTTCAAACTCATTTTTTAGGTCGATTTGAGCTCTTTTGTTGACAACTCTTGAGAGGAAAAAAAACTCATTAAAAGAAATATGTAACTTTGAACTCAATGCCTTTAACCTTGATCTGATAAAAATATGATTATTTTTTCTTGTTTGACTGATAAACAAACGACTCACTCTTTGGGCTCAATTATATTTGACTTTGTTTGTTGACCACCTCAACTGATCAGAGAATTATTCGTCAAAAAAGAAACACATAGTTCGGACTTATCATATTCAAATTTGAGAGAAGAGATATAACCATATTAAGTATTTTGGGACCAAATTGAAACTAAGTGAAAATATTTATGACCAATATGAAACTTTTGAAAAATTTAAGACCAAAATAAATTTAGAGATATACATTTAGGACCAATTTGAAACATTCCACCTAATCTAAAAATTAAAATATTAGTTTAGTTATTTAAGTTTTAAACAGACCATACTATTTTTGAACGTGTTGTCTCTTTTGTTGATAGCATGTGACTGACCACTTGGGGGTTTCCATTTTTGATCCTGCTTCTTGTATGTGCTGTAAAGGTTGTCTGCCTATTATTTCCAGGTTTGAAATTTTTTATTTTGGTTCTTTCCCACACTTGGTCAGTGTGATCATAACTATCACGATTTGGTATTCATTTTTTTAATAATCTAATTGATCAAGATTTGCTTTTTTATATTATTTTCCTCAAAACTAGCTATTGTCCATAGAGACTACAGAGATTTTGTTTCCCAATTTGTATAGTTTGCATTTCTTGGCGTGTCTAATGTCAGGTTTGACTGTTAAAATTAGAAAGGGGGATCCAAAATTGGGAGAAATTCTTATATCAGCAAAAGAAGTTTATTAACAAGTTATTTTTTTTATATGTTTTTTGATTGAACAATATTTTATGTCATTTTTATTTACAAGGAATGACCGAATAACGATTAAATTACGTTAGTAAGTACGTCTTTAATTTCTTTAACATAGATTGTATAACACTAATAACGGCCAACTAGAAATGTTGTTTCCCTTACGAGTTACATATTTTGATGAGATTTCAATCATATTTATTAATTTATATATGAAACTATGGAACTTTTAAAGTTGGAAACTTTTCAACACTAACAAATAAAGCATTACTTGAAAGGTACTTTGTGCAGATTTATGACCTCGTGACCTTCCAATAACTTCTATAACAACGTTATACAAAAGTTTTTCTTTCCCCGCAGCAATCACAGGATTGAAACTGTTTCATAAGCTTCAAATATAGTTATTTTTTACAAAATAATTTGATAATCACTTTTAAATATTTGATAAGTTCTTAATAAATATTAAAGACCAACGATTTTTATATATTTGCTCCAATATTTTACTTTTTCTCTTGTAAGAAAAATAAATCTTATCTATTAACAAAGTCCGGTACAATAATGTCTTAGGTCCGAATCAAGTCAGACATGAGTATAGAAAAAACTTTATTAATTAAGATAAAATTCACTTCAATAATTTTTATGTCTTAGAGAAGATTAATTTCTAATTATAAACTAGATAATACTATCTCATTCTTATCCAAAAAAAAAAACATAAATCTGCACTCGATCAAAAAAGGAAAACTCTAGAAAAGTTAAAATCTTCCTACAAATTTGACCAAATTACTTTATAAAACTGCTAGAAGGTAAATCTATTAATCTAATTGCAGATGCCAAGATCTTGGCTAGATGCTTGGTATGTGGTAGCAAAGCGAATATAATTATATAGGCAACCGTGACACATGTTTACGTACGAAGTTAAATTTGCCATTTATATATATAAAAAATCGCCTTTTGCAACAACTTTCACCTAAATCACTGGTTTCGAACCGTGACGACGAAAATCTTGAATACAGTGACAATTTTCTTTTGTTGGCCCATTTTACAAGTATATCACCATATGTATTACTTTCTCTCTTATTTTTCTCGACTTTATTATGATTAATATGAAAGTTCGACATTGTTTTTGGTGAAAAAAGTTTAAGTAAGTTGGACCTTGGGTGTTCATCAATGTTAAGGTAAGTCTCAAGGCTCTATGAGCACTTATAGATCGTCTATCAACAAGGTCTTTACATCGATAATGGGAATTGAACTTACAATTTTATAAATTATGAGTCAACTTCTTAACAATTTAGTCAACCTTTGTTCACTATTTAATTACATTAAGAGAATTTTTTTAAATAGAGACATATAGTTATGGGCACAACTTATGTGAAATTTTTTAATATCTTTGTCATAAGATTTATTAATAAAGATTTGACTCGACAAAAATTTTGTTTATGGCCAATCATAGTAGAAAAAATATATTAAACATTTTTTTTTTGCATGATCAATCATAAATGAGAGATTATGCAAATCAAATTTGTGATTAGATCTTATAATAAGCATATATAAAAAAGTTCTTAAGTTTTTATCTAAATTATATTTATAAAATCTCAATTTTTTTATTTGAGAAAGTTTATGTGAGTTGGGTCCTAGGAGCTCACTTAGGTCAAAACAAACCTCTAAACTCTATGAATGCTTACAGAGATATTTACAGATCACCTACTAATAAAACTCTCACATCGGTGGGAGAATCGAACTCACGACCTTATGAATTATGAGTTAACTCCTTACTAACCGACTAATTTTTATTGGCATAAGGTCTCAAATTTAACGTAGTATTTAAATAATACTAAGTTATTATCACTTAGATTAAGCTAATATTAATTATATGGATTACTTTAAAATCATGGTAGTTGGTCTTCGTAGGAAAGCAGACTCGTATTAATTGGACGATTTAGCTTGTTGATTCAATGTACTAAGTCGAGCAGCACTGTTTATTATAGCATTAAACTAGATAATAGTGTGGTCCCGCAATGCAAAGCAACATCCAATCACGACAAAACTATAATACTTAATTGGAAAGTTAGTAAATGATCTATCACTAAAATATGTTTCGTTCGTGGATAATTTTGTTTATTCTTTGACCTTACTTGCAACGGAATATCACTCATTGGAGCACATGAATTTAGGTTAGATAATAAGCCATTTCACTTTTTTTTTTAAGATATTAATCTCTCGGTGATCAAGGTTAAGAAAATCGGACCGGACCGGCCGATTCAACCGGTTGGACTGTGAACCGGGACTCGGTCCGGTCCGATTCAGAGACAAAACCGGATGTGCATCAAACCGGTCAAGAACTGAGAAAACCGGCCGGTTCCCCAAATAACCGGTTTGGTTATTTTTCCTTCATTTTTGGTCTAGAACTATGAAGTGAGGGAGAAAAAATAGGGTACCAAATATAAAAAGAATATAAAAGTAGAAGAAGGAGAGTAGAAACTCAATATCAATGAACACATAAAAAAAATTATTACAGATCTGATTCATAGGCTCACAGCAAAGAAGAGGAAAACACAACTTGCTTCCAATTAAAATATAAATGCTAATTAGATGGTCATTAATGGGTAGGTTAATACTCATAAATTGTGTTGCTATTTTTCAATGAAAAGATAAATGCTGATTGGAGAGTGATTAATGGGTAGGTTAATTCTCATAAATTGTGCTTATGGGTGTCAACCTTTTTTTTTTTAATTCTTTTAGTTTTTTTATTTTTCAAATAAATATAATTTAATAACTAGTGTAATAATATTTAATGAAAGTAATTATTTATATTAAAATGATAGTATATTAAGATTTACTACATTATTATTTAATATATTTTGTTGATAATAGATAATTTTTATAATATATAAAATTAAAAAATATATATTTCATTATAAACGGTCAGACCGCGGTTGAACTCCGGTTGAACCATTGAACCTTAAACCCCTGCCTCGACCGATTCAGTGTCCGGTCTGGTTTTTAGAACCTTGCGGTGAACACCAAAATTTTAGTTTATACATTAAAATATTCAATTTATTAACTTAATTACTATAAAAGTTATTTTAATTGTCCTGAGATATCTTTTTCATAGTTGAGTTTTATTAATTGTCTAGTTTTTGAAAACTTTTGGGGATAGTTGAGTTTTATTAATTGTTTATACATTCAAAGATATCAAGTGTTCGAGTGTTCTACAACTTGTCCAAAATACTATGAAGTCACTAATAAAGTTAGCCATCTCCTTGGTTATCTAGTGTATTCGTTAATTTTGAACACTAATGACTTTAAAATAAAATAGAATATTTTAGTACGCCCAATATATTATATTTTGTAAAAATACACTGACATTTAAATTAGAAAGAGTTCAAAATATGAGTGAGAATATATGGAAGAAGAGTGTCTAGCTAACATAATTTTAAATTTGGTCAAAGTCCTATTTTGGTCCCTCTGTTATACTCGTTGTTCCAAATAGGTCCCTCAGTTATTTTTCGTTCCATATTGGTCCCTCAGTTATTCAAAACTTGTCAAAGTTGGTCCCTCTAACGTTTTACATCCATTTTTCCGTTAAAAAAAGACAAAAAATAAGCTTTCATCCCCAAATATTTTATTTTCTTATACTAAAGTCCTTTTCTTTTTATAAGAGGATCAAAATGTAAGAAAAGAAAATAAATTAAGATTTAAAGTGAATTTTCCCAAAAACACAAAAGTTTTCCTCTCTCTCTCTCTCTCTCTCTCTCTCTCTCTCTCTCTCTCTCTCTCTCTCGTGTTGCTCGATGAAAGATTATTACAGAAATACAAAGTTTTGAAGAAATCAGAGAGAGAGACCTTCGCGATCTTCGCATTCTGCCACGCCGATATCTTCGCCTCGAGCTCCTCCTTCTTCACCCTCTGCACCGACGTCAGTTCACTTTTGCCGCCGGCCGTCGTCGGCGATCCCGGCGCCATTCCGTCGCGTCTGGGAGACGGAACCGGATCGAAGGGGTTATTATCGGGAACGATCGCCAATGGATTCGTCTCCTCCATCAAATCATCTTTTCCGATTCTGCCTAAATTGATGCCTCCTAATTCATTGTGATGGATAGGTTTAGGGCTTCCATTGTTATTGTCGATACTAGAACCCGCGAGAACCAGAGAGTTGAATTCCCTACTCATGCTTGTGAAATTCTCGGTGGGAGCGCCTTCTGTGCTAGCGACAGACAAAGAGGAAGACTGGTGGCTGTGCGTTTCCCACGCTTCTCTCCGACGACCACGATTGGCGCCGACGGCGGTGGTGGTGGGAGGATGAGGGTGAGGTGGGGTTAAAGCGTGGATTTCTCTGATTTCTTCATCATCTTCGGTTGAGAGAGAGAGAGAGGTGTTCGAGAGAGAGTTGTGTTTTTGGACAAATTCACTTCAAATCTCAATTTATTTTCTTTTCTTATGTTTTGATCCTCTTATAAAAAGAAAAGGACCTTAATATAAGAAAATAAAACTTTTGGGGATGAAAGCTTATTTTTTTTCTTTTTTTAACGACAAAATGGATGGAAAACGTTAAAGGGACCAACTTTGACAAGTTTTGGATAACTGAGGGACCAATATAGAACGAAAAATAACTGAGGGATCTATTTAGAACAACGAGCAGAACAGATGGACCAAAATAGGACTTTGGCCTTTAAACTTTATGAAAATCAAGTATTTATATAAGAAGATTTTAAGTGAGAGTCGATTATCAGCCAAAATATATCATCCCTATGCAATGTGCACTTGAATGAATTTTAAAGAGATATGTTGAGTAACCACAAGAATTGCCATCCCTATGCAATATGCATAATTGGTGACTATGAGAGTTTGTAATTTAATATGGAAGCAGCACATGGAGAAATTGTCTTTTGGAGACAGGAGGAGCTTGGTCCCCGAGAGTTTCCATTATTCCATATAAAGAAAGCGCATATCTATACGCAGAATGGAGTGGAATAGATCTAGGTCATTGTTTTCGTATCTTTCACAAAAAGCATATGAGAATTGAGAATAAGCAATATTTTAATAATTTATATTATATAATAAAATTGTTCCAATAGCACCCACTTTCTTGGGAATGTAAATACATAATAGTACTTTTTTTATAGAATAAATAATACTCCGGTTCGATATATCTGATGTTTAAGGTAAATACACACAGATTAAGGAAATGATTGGCTCACCTAGAATGAAGAGAAAAATGATATAAAAAGACTAAACTATCCCTATTGAAAATAATAGAAATACTTGGGAAATGCTTATTCATTTATGACTCTATTATATTTAATATGGATAAAATGGTAAATAAATAATTAATGCTATCTTGAATTTGTAAAACATCAGATATTTTGGAACAAAAAAAATTCTCTAAAACATCAGATATTCAGAACCGGAGGGAGTAGTATGGAGTATTCTTTTGTTAGACTAACAATGATTTGTTATAGAGAGTTACATTTCAAGTGAGAAGATCAAAATTTAATTGTTCGATGAACTTTAATTATTCACTTTTGTCCTAAATAAAATTAGTCTTTATTGCACAAATAAACAAAAAAAACCCATAATTTTATGAAAAAAAAACATATTATTTTGTTAGAATGACGTTGGTTATTAAATAAATAAAACACATATTCATATATTTATATTTCTCATGTAACATAAAAATTGTAATTTAAAATATACATATTAGATAATTCAATCTCTGAAATTATTTTACTCAATATATATCTCTTAGCTTCTATGTTTTGTTATTTAAATTTTAAACACTTGGCAAAAAACAAAGCATATATATTTGCTAGAGTTTAAAAAGTGTTAACTAACAAATTTTCATGAATTCAATTGTCATATGTTAAATAGTTAATAATTAAATAATTAAGACATGTATCATTTATAAAAACAACAAATATATTTTTTTTGTGTAAAAAGTTGTTGGAAATTGTAAGTATACATGTGTATATATTAAGTTGTGAAAATAGAAGGTAACTAAATAGAGAAGAAGATAAATAACATTCATACAAACATTGATTATCATTGGATATAGCAGTTGAAAATTGACAATATTCTTCCATGTGCATGTAAACAAGATTGTTAATTTAAATTTAAATTAAATTTAAATTTAAAGGCATAAGGCATAAAGGAATAAAGGAATGGATAAATTTAAATTTCATTATCTTATGACTAAAACCAATTGTTAATTTTTTCACATATTTTTTTTATTATAAAGTTAATATCAAAATTATAAAAATATTACATATATTTTTATTAAGACAACATAAATAATTTGTTTTTAACTATAGGTGTTTTAGTGGGTTGAACTACTTCGTTAAAATTAACCAAAACTAACTAATCGAGTTGGGTGGAATTGGATCACAAGTTGATCTGAACTAAAACAAATTAGTTTTCTAATAAATAAGTTGAGATGCGAGTTTTAATTTGATGAACCCATTTAGTTCAAATTAACCCAACCTGCAAGTTCATATATCATTCATTAAATACATCGTTTTGTTTATTTGCAATGTCACAAAAGTTTAGAGGTTAAGGTTCACTCACATCTAATTTTTCACACCTTTGCCCTTTTGATTTGCCCCTCCAAACTTTCTTCTTGCTAACCTTGACTTGTAAGCTACTTTTAAATTATAATTTATGTTGAGTTAGAATATTTTTGCATGTGTTTGACACTTCAATATATGATTGTTTCCATTTTGCTATCATCTATGTATTTGTGTATGAGATGGAAGTATTTAAGTTGCTTTTTGATATTGTATTTTTAGCCTTTATATAAGTATGAAACTTTTAATTTTCAGATTTTATTGTAATTTTTTTTTATAGATGATCAAATGGTTAAAAAATTATAGCACTAGTCCATCCAACTCAATTTATTATAATTTAATTTGAATTTTTTTTTTTAATGAACTTGAACTCGAAAAGGTACAAGAGTTGGGCTTGGTAGTGCAACTTGATGACACCAAAATGGTTGGAGGCTTTATTAATGTTGCCCAAACTGTAGTAAAGAGAAAAAATTTGGTATTAAAATTGATTTGGGCCAGAAGCTGGCAAGCCTAGTAAATATAATTATCTTTTAAGGTCACTTTTTAATTTGCCCTTTTCTGTACAGTCCTCACCTGAGCTGGCTTCTTCACCTTTCACTCTTCCCTTCGATCTCTGAACTCCGACATAAGCACCAAACTCGCTTTCACTCTCAGACAATATCCATTATTCTCTACCGTCTAAGCAAATTATCGCTTATCCTAATCAGTCTCTTGTTAGGGTTAGGGTTTCAAACTTGCTCATATTATTATGCATCAAAAACCCCTAGTTCAACACTCGAACCAACAATGTACGGACACATCCCATCAATGAATGTAACTAATCGGATCAGCACCGGAGAGGATGATAATGGAGCCGGCGTTGGTGCCGAGTCCATTGATAATCACCACATTCATTACGAAACGCAAGCTCTTGAAGATGGTAACGGCGGAGTTGGTGGCATGGTCGACGATGTTAACTCTGATACCGTGTATGTTTCTGGAAGTGGTTCTGAAATGTCTCTCCAACACGACGATTCTAGCCAGCTTACGCTTTCCTTTCGTGGCCAAGTGTATGTTTTTGACTCCGTTACACCTGACAAGGTACGATTTTCTATTTATCATTTCTTTGAATTACTTGTTTATTCTGGATTCATTGGGTTGTCCGGTTGGCTATATATTGGAAGAAAGAATTATTGTGTCTTCTCTGTATTCTTTAAGTAAATTTTTGCTGTGTCGAGGGGGTAAGCTAGCCTAACTTTCTGCTCCGCCTAAACAGCAATGCAGCTGAAGTAATTTAATATAAGTATTGCATACTTTGGTAATATTCAAGGATGTTTTTGGGGATTAAATTCTGCCATTTGGTTTCGCATAACAGGTTCAAGCGGTATTGTTACTGTTAGGTGGGTGTGAACTGCCTTCAGGCTCGCAATGTGGGGGTGTAGCATCTCAAAATCAGAGGGTATTTCCTGACAGTATAACTTCATTAGTGCTCAAGGACACACTGCCAAGTGGCAATTTCAGTGTTGGTTGCATTTTCAAATCATGTGTTTTGCTGTAGGGTGCGGTGGAATTTCCTGGAAAATGTAGTCAACCACATCGAGCAGCTTCTTTAAGTAGGTTCCGTCAGAAGAGGAAAGAACGATGCTTTGATAAGAAAGTTAGATATAGCGTACGTCAAGAAGTTGCTCTCAGGTATGATAAGTAACATATTAGGCTTCTAAAAGATGACATCTTTGGTTCTGATTATTAGAATGATATCAAAGTCTGAGCTTCAAACTTCATATTTGCACATTTAGATCCATCAGGCAAATGAAGACTAGGAATTACTTTGTGTCTTGCTTTATAGTGCAGTTTAGTTATGTAGTATTGTGTAGAGAATGTGCTTAAGAGCGTAATTGCATTGCACGTCGCATAAAATCTTGATTTTGTATCGTGCAGGAGTTGATTAGTTTTGTTTCAGTTATGTTACCAAATTGAAAGCATATCTTATTTTTATTTTGCAAACAGCTGAAGTGACTCCACATCTACGTGTATTATTTTGAGGGACAATATCGTCTATTCTCCATTGTGAAGCCTATTTTTTCTTCTTTAAAATTGTGTAACAGCTGAAATTGAATTTAGCATCTAATTATTTTATGCTATGTTGTTGAATTAATAAAGATTGATGCCTAATAAACTTTTCATTGGCAAAGAATATCAATGATTTTTATATTTGATATATTGACATGCATAATATTGTGCATTTTTCTCTGTAATTTCTGTTGTTTGAGCATTACTTTACCATCCTTCTGATTGTGGCAGTCACTCCTTTCAGCAAACTAAATATTTTTTTTTTCAATTTATTTAGTTCTTAAATTTCAGACGCAATTCCATCTTTAATTTGAATCCTTTTAAAATCTTCATCATTGTGGAGTTTTCTGAATGTGATTTATTTTCCTACGATCCTGTTGCTGTTAGATTAATGTTCTGGCTTCCTCCCCCACTCACAATTTTTAAATTGGGTATGTTATGCTTTAGTTTGAAACGCATACATGAATTTTGTCTGCATCAGTTACATTCATTTGATCCTTACATGTTACAGCTTGACAATAACACCTACCAAGAAAAAAAGATTTTGTTTTGGTTTGTCTCGTAATTATATATGAAATAGCAAACAATATCAATTTAGTTAAACTTTTCCCCCAGGATCGGTTGTAGGAAAGGGATAATCTGGAACTGAATTTCTTATATTTGACTTTTTCTGTAAAAGAAGTCGTTTAACTGTATTTTGGTTGAGGTTTCTACTACTTATCAATATATATATATACTTACAATATAAAGATAATTAGTAGTCTTTCTCAACATGAACTTTTCAAATTTCAATACTTGATCATCCCTTTTTAATGTTATTCTTGCCTGTCATCATCAAATGAAAGTTCTTATATACGTCTTGCATGTCATATATTCTCTCCATTTTTGTTGTTGCTCATCTCTGCAGCTGTTGCGGTATTTGCATCGTCACCAATTTCTCACTTATCTGATAATTAACTGTAGGATGCACCGTAACAAGGGTCAATTTACTTCAACTAAGAAACAAGATGGAGCTAATAGTTGGGATTCCGCCCAGGAGTCAGGGCAGGAAGATGGTCAACCAGAAACCTTGTGAGTTTCTTGTTTCCTTTATAGTATTATAGCCCGAGTCTTTGTTTCTTCCTATGGGTTTTGGTGACTTTGATTATGGCTTTTTGATGGAGTCATTTGATTTGACATCTATTACTTCCTGAGGTTTAATATATATTTTTCTATTGCATCATTATATGGGATTTATATGTATAGAACTTAATGCCTGACGGAGAGTTTTCTGATTGGATGTTTACCTTTTATACTCGTTGCCCATTTGTATAGATGCACACATTGTGGCACAAGTTCAAAATCCACACCAATGATGCGGCGAGGGCCATCTGGTCCAAGGACACTCTGCAACGCTTGTGGGCTTTTTTGGGCAAATAGGGTAAGTGCTTCTCCAAATGTTTGGTTTTTGGGGAGCAAGCATTTTTTTTTTATCACTTTTCCCATATAAATTCTTATTTTAAGATAATGAAATACATTTTCCTGCCTTTTTAATTCATATTGCACACTCGAGATACATAGCACTCTAATATATAATTTTGATTATTAAACTTGTTTTTTTGTTTTCTTTTACAATTTTTTCATTTTTAATATAGTGGATCTAGCATGTTCCTCAAGGTGCTAGGTGCATTGACATTTTAAGTTGTGCAAATTTCATGTAAATTTTTTTGGTGGTATTTAAAAGTACAACAAATGAACTTTATTATCAGTAATTGGTTTTCTGGTATTGGAAGAATAATATGAAAAGATATTTAATTATTTATACCTTAAAAGTAGTTATTTAAAAGCTCTAATTTACCATTTTAGCTCTATAGACTGTCTTAAATTTTCGTTATGAAAGAAACAGAATGGGGGACTTTGGAAGCAGAAAAGATGGGGAGGGTGATTTAGGGCTTGAGTAATATAATCCTAAGAAATTGTGGTTTGGTATTTAATCATAGTTGTCAAGGTTGTCTCTGGGGTATAGTTCATTAGATATTGGGCCTGGTCATAGTTTGTAGTTCAGTATATCATCTTTGGTTTGGTCTAGGCCATAAAGCTGTAATTGTCTGTTTGATAGTTGCTCAGGTTATCATGTCTTATGCATGTTTGTCCTATTTTCTTTTTGAATTAGTTGAGTTAAGAGAAGCTAGTGTCTAGCTCTGGCTCCTTCCAGGTTATGTGGAAGTTGGTATTGCTGTGAAACTCATCCAGAAGTTGTTGGTAAAGAAAGTTTTGATGTATGTTTATATGGGATGTTGAAGATTGGCTGTCTCATCCATAATTATTTTCTTAAAGATTCTATGACTGTAAAAAATTCTGACAATGTAGTTATTTCTGGAGTTGAGCAGTGCATGCCACTGCCAACTTTCCTGGAAAGAGCAGAAGTTTCTTTAGGTTGTTCTGTGACTAATAGAATATGGGTACGTACCTGTACCCGGTACGGGTACGGCACTATTTTTGGAGTACCCATGCATTATAGGTGACTATGTGAAGAGTAGAAGTTTCTCCTTGTCCACCAACTATGCTGAGTGTTAATGCAATTTATATGAGCATGGGGGGTGTGCTCTTTGACTCTTGATTCTGTTTCCACTTCCAGCTGCAATGTGGACTTACATATGTTGGTTACAGAGTGTCTAGGAGTTTACAAGACAAAAATATGTGTTGGCGGGGGGTGGGGGGATCTATCGATGTCTTGAGTGTAATTTATTATCCCGATACTTGATTGAAATTATCAAAATCTTGGGATGTCTTATTTTTTCCGTCCCAACTTTTTCACTATTGGATTAATTGTTTCTTTATTTTCCTCCTTCTATCTTCAGGCCAGTTCTCTTTTATCTTGTTTGAAGTGCAACCATATATTTATTTTTTACAGCATTTACCTTGAAAACCTGCTTAACTGGACTGCTAAGTGCTGACAGCTGAGTTGTTAGTAGTCCCCAAACTTTTAACCATGGTATTCTGCAGGGTACTCTGAGGGAGCTTTCCAAGAAGCACCATGAACATTCTCTTGCACCAGCTGAGCAGGTATACTATGATTTTACAATATCAGCTTCACTGTTATCTTGTGGTTCAGTTTCGTTACAACTTTTAAATAAGGTAATGAGACCATCTTTCCTCGTTTTGCGCCTGATGACCAGGTTGATGAAGGTAATGAATCAGACCGTCGGACTGCCGTTCCTGGACATAACTTCATGCCGAACTCTGATAAAGACAATCCAGCATAGCCAGCTGTTGGGTTTTTCAGTCACACAAAATGCCTTGACTTTGGTATTTGTAGGAGTATAATGATCCTATTCAGCCCGACCAATAGAATGTACAGTTATAGCTTGTGCTATCATCAATACAAGAGGTCTATTACCTTGCGCTTGATAATTTGCATGATCCTGTATATCTCTGGATGTATGTATAACTTGGAAAGCTTGTGATTTAGATGTATTATCTACTTTAAATTTGTGTTCCCCTACACTTCAAATGTAATTGGGGTGGCGGGTTCGTGAGGATTGGCTAGAAAGCCCGCAACATTGAAAAAAAGATGAGGACTGGAATTATCAAGGCCCCTAGATCCTAGTCAACACATCTAAAATCTGTTCCTAACACTCACTAGAAGTAACTAAAAAATGCCAAGATGATTTTTTTTTCTTCTTTTCATTTTAAGGTAAGCATCAACATGATGATTTGCAACAGTCTAGCAGTAGCAGATACTGAAGCTTGCATAACTTTTTGATAACTTATTAATAATAATGAATTTCTTTGAGAAGTTAAAAAACTATATGAAGTTACAGTTAAGTGGATTCTCACATTTTCAATTGTATTTTATTTTTAAAGTACTCAATAAAATGATTTTATCTATATCTATGAAGCATAGGGACATGAGATATGACACGTCCACAAGTATGGACACTATCATTATGACACGTCCACAAATATAGACACTGTCAAATTTTTAAAATTATATATTTATATATATTTACATATATAGGTAATTAAATAATCATAAATTTTGATAAAAATTTTAAAAATTACATTACCTATTCATAATATATGTTTTATGTGTTATTATAATTTATTATTTATCATGTCAAAATTACAAACAAAAATTATATTTTTAAACTTATGAAATATGTGTTTTATAAATGTCATATTATTGGACATATAGTCTCACACACTCTCAAACATATATCTACATATTTTATGTATAACATTAAAGATGAAAAATCCAAAATCATAATAATTGAACTTGAAAATTTGGAATACATGAAAATATATGCTCATTTTTCTTATTATCAATCAATATATTATATTATTTGAAATTAAAAGAAATAAAAAGGTTGAAAATAATAAAAATATAAACTGTTATATTTTCATTACCAATAACTCGGTAAAAGAAAAAAAAAATGTATTAAGCGGGTAGCCAAGATTGCAAATAGTCAAACGCAACACAACAGCTAGCTTTTCATGGACTTCAATTTTGACAAAAGAAAGACTCACTTTGTGAGTTTGAGACTTGCAGTCAAACGAGTCAAAAAAGAACCTAGTTATTTTTAGTTTCTCCAATTTATACTGCTAATATTTTTCAAAAAAGAGAAAAGATTCCCCAATTTATGCCAAACGGCAAAATAGAGGGACCATGTCAGCATTGGCCGAAAAGAAAGAAAAAGAAGCATGTCAGTCAGGTTCTGACCTCGAATCATTGAGTCCACGACCACCAGCTTACCTGTAAAAAGGTTACTTTCCAGTACAGCCCAGACCAGTTTACCTACATACGTCCTTCATTGTAAGCCGTTGGATCCCATCTATCAGCAAACTTTCTCTCTGCCTCATTTCTGTGCAGTGTGGATCGTCGTTAACCTCTATAATACTCCACTCATTACTGTACAGCTTGTCACAACCGATGATTTCTTCACACTTAAATCGAAATGGAAAGAAATTCCCCGACAAGCTGACGCCGTCATATTACCATATATTAATGTAAGCAAATAAACAGAAGAATTACTTCTTTTGAGTATATTCAAGGAAACACGCGGGCATAAAGCTTAAGATCTTTCAGGGAAAAGATTTTCAGATTTTTCTGTTCTCTCCGAGCTCCAAAATTGATTTACTTTACACGATAAGGTCTAGCTAGGGTTTTAATTTGAGAATTACTTGTTATCGTGATCACAACGAAGAAAAACCATGTTTGATCGATGGAACAGGGGACGAAGTTAGGGTTTTGGTGGAATTGATCGATGGAAGCCGTCATGAATCCACAGCCTTTGCAGGCGCGTCCGTTCATTACGGTGGAGGACGATGATGGTGACTACGAGGATGCTATGGATGAATTGGAAGAGGCTAATGATGTTAATTCAGTCACAATCGCAAATCACGCGGGAGTTATTATGACGACGTCTCGTACCAGTGAGCTCACTCTTTCTTTTGAGGGTGAGGTTTACGTCTTTCCTGCTGTCACGCCTGAGAAGGTAATTTATATATTTATTTTATTGGCCTTTACTAGCTTTATAATTCTGTAAATTATTTATATCATATGGTAGTTGCTGTCCTGCTTGTTGTTTTGTTAACCTGTTTAACTGAATTGGGCCTATGTTAGTCAGTTTCCTTGAATTCCGTTGATGTGTGTGATTGTCCGCTTATGTGATAACTAATTTCAATTGAATGCTGCGCCTTCTGAGTTTTAATGGAATGAAGTATCATCCAACAAAAGATATGAAGTTTTCTCTGCTTGCTATGCAATGTTACTGATTTAGAAGCTACATCTTATTTAATATGACATTATGACCTCTCCTGCCTCTTTAAATAGGCGATGACTTTTGAGGAATGTCAAATTTCACATTTCAGGTCCAAGCGGTTTTGCTGCTTTTGGGAGGACGGGATGTGCCTGTTGGTGTTCCCGCTGTTGAAGTTCCATTTGGTCCAAGTAACAAGGTAATTTGCGGATGGTGCTGATTAATCAAGATTAGTTTTTAAACTTGTTTATTATTTTTGTGTTTTGAGTTGTTTTTTGCTGTAATTTTCTAGGGCATGGGTGGCACTCCAAAGCGATCAAACCTTTCAAGAAGAATAGCCTCCTTGGTTAGGTTCCGCGAAAAACGCAAGGAAAGATGTTTTGACAAGAAGATTAGATACACTGTGCGAAAAGAGGTGGCACAGAGGTAACTTCAAACTTTTTAACTGTACTCTTTTGATCCCCAAACTGATGAAATATTTCTGGGCCTTAAAATTTTCCATTTGAAAGTTTAGTGGTTTCCGTTATTTTGTTGCATTATCATTTATTTATTTTTCCATAACTGCGATGAATCTTTGTGTCATTTCAGTTTGGACCCAATTCTTTCCTGCACTAGTTGTCCAACACGTGTCACTGGCTAGCAGCTGGTCTAACCTGAAATCTCCATCTTATTATTTTGCTTTTTGGTTACATGATCTAATTCTTTTTTAGAAAGGACTATTTGTAATTTTCTTTTTGGATAATTTATTTTGGAAAAAAACTACTCTTTTTCCCCCTCAAGTTCCAACTTTATCAGTTGAGTTGTTGAATGTTATCATACAATTCATGAATTGATGAGTCCTTGTATTTTTTAATACTTATCAGCTGAGTCCTGAAATGTTTCAGTACTCCTCATAAATTTGAGTCCTTGGATGCTGTATCACATCATTAATTGAGTCCTTGAATGCTCTATTACATCATTAATTGAGTCCTTGAATGTTTTAATAAGTACTGTTTGGTCTTGCTGTATATAGGTTTAATGATCTGGCATTCTGGCTTGATGAATTTTAATTATTTACAACTTTCCCCATGAAAATTTTCAACCGAGAGTTATTCTCAGGTAGCATCTAATCACTGTCAGCTTGTTTATCTTCGTAAATCAATGTCAAAACTCACAATGTTGGGAAATAATGCATGTCTGTTGTACTTTTGATCCTTCTTTAGATCCAATACTAGGAGTGACTTTTTATTTTTTATTTTTTTCATTATATAGGTAGTTTTAGTACCAATTGCGTTTACATTTTTTTTTGTTATTTCTTTTCCTTGCCAGGATGCATCGCAAGAATGGGCAGTTTGCATCTTTGAAAGAAAGTCCAGGATCATCTAATTGGGATTCAACAGAGAGCTTTCATCAGGATGGCACATCTCATTCTGAAACTGTGTGAGTTTCAAGCTTGGTTGCCTTGCAGATATAAATTTACTCAGATCTACTGGTTCTTATGAGTTCTTTTCCCCTGCAATCTACTGGCCTAAACATCATTCCTCTTCGTCATTTTCCCAAATGTCTTGCAGACGTAGATGTCAGCATTGTGGTGTCAGTGAGAATAATACTCCTGCAATGCGCCGTGGACCTGCTGGACCAAGGACTCTATGTAATGCATGTGGTCTAATGTGGGCAAATAAGGTTAGTCATTATGGTGATTATTAGAGATTATAATAAAACTATAAATGGGCCTTCACTCAACATTTTAAGCTTCTGATTGAACTGATCCTTGACAATCACAAATGATGTTTTAAGTGAAATGATTCGTGTGAATCGTGAATTATACTTCGATTTCAATAAAATGTTATTAGCATGATTTACAGTCTTATTATTTTATTTATTCATCGTTAAGATGGTGACAGCTGTTTTGGATGGTTTGTTTGAAATGTTTTATTATTATCAGGGTCAGAATAGTTGTCTCTCTACATTTTAAGATTATAGTACTATACTGAATAGCACCTGATAAATTGTGGTTTTCCACGTCCTTGAATACATATGCATTTATTTCATTTTTATCTATTGATGTGACAGTTGTCTTGCACATATATAAGATGTTTTAATCTAATTATATGTTATGGCTCTCAGAATATGCAATTTTCTTTTTCACCGTGAAAAACCAGTTGACCATTGTTATTTATTGCATTGTTGATCTCTTTAATTCTCTTGCACTTAGCAAAATTTCTTCATTTTTACTTGAATTTGTTTCTTAATTCTGACAGGGGACACTTAGAGATCTCAGCAAGGGAGGAAGAAATCTATCTATTGAGCAAAGTGAAAGTGTATGTAAGATGGGCTGTTTTTTTTTTCCCTCATATGGAAGCCAATTGTGTGTATGCAAAGGTGGTTGAAGTCTACATGCTTTTTCAGTTGTTCTCTTAATCAAGTAGGGGGTCGATCAAGTGTTTGATGTGTTAAGTATCATTCAGTTTAATTAGTTCCATGTGATTTCCTGCCCTTAATTTGGTTAGAGATCTGGTGAATTATTATTATTTTGAAACTCACCAGTTAAGGAGCTGGTTTTCAATTCGACGACAAATATATATTTTAGATAGTGTATCCAGAGAGGAGAGTAACTTGTTTTTCAGTTTTTGGAGATGTTTGACGGGTTCTTAGTTTGGTTGGACTGATCCTAGATAAATTGGATATATAGAACCATCTTTGCCAGATCAGTTGTTGCAAATGAATGGGGCGTTTCTTGACTTGAAACTGAAATTTATGTATATCATCGCAAAAATTAATTAGTAGACCAGCACATTTAATTCACTTGATTCTTTTAACAAGGGAAGTAGTTTTGATATGGATTATTTCATTACTGAATGTTAGTGTTCTGTTATATAGGAGTTTGGATTTTTTAAGGGGCAGGGTAGTGTGTCTGTAGGCCCCCCTATTTTATTTATAATTTTTCTTCTAACTTGGTGGTGGAGCTTCCTTACCACTATGGGGCTGCCTTATTCTGGTATTATGGAATGGATCATCAGTCTGCTGTCTTTAGTTGCTGGACATTCATATTTACATTTTCTTGCAATTCATAACGGGTCCTAATGTAATTTTGGATTACAGTAAAAGGTAAAACATATGATTTTTAGTTCTATGCTTCTATTTCATCATCATCTGTTATGGAATGCTTTAACATTCTGAGCCTAATACATTACTAGGCCTTTTAGTAGCTAGATTTTTCTTGGGTGGTGGAAAGAGATATTTGGTTTCCTGAAGTCTTTATTTTTCCTGATTGAACTTGAATGGAATTTGCAGGAGAATCCTGTTGATGTCAAGCCCACTGTTCTAGAAGGAGATTTGCCTGGCATCCATGACGAGCAAGTAGAACTCTTGTACACTTATTTCACATCATTCTTTGAAGAGAGTTCACAAGTTGTTCCATTATTAATAAAGCTTTTTTGTTGTTCGTAGGTAATTTCTGAAGACCCATCTAAAGGTGTTGCTGAAGGATCTAATAGTCATGCAGTTAACCCCGGTGATGAGGTAGTTTTCTTCTTTTCTTTATTAAAAAAAATGATCTTGATACATTATTTTTTAGTTTTTTAATGGTTTTGGAAGTAGTTTGTATAATTTTTTTCCAAAAATAATAATTTGCAAATAAAAACGAAAAACTTGTTTGAAAATATTGTTTCAAAACAAGTTCAAAAACTAAAATAATATAAAAATGTTGTTCTGTAAATACGTTTGACCAGTTGATACTTTATTTTGAAGAGTTTTTTTTGATACCCCTTTATTTTGAAGAGTTAACGATGAGAACATCTTGTAGATATTCTGTTTATTTTGTTTCTGAAATAACCATTCTATTCTTTTGTTCTTAAATAATTCATAAAAACAACACTTTCAAACGTGGTTCTCCTTTTGTTAATTTTAAAATCAAAAACTATTTTTGAGAATAGAAATCAAATGAGCCATATATTTTAAGCTATTGTTTTTGGAGGGGTTTAAACTTCGGACACCTTATTGCCTATATTAACAATGTGAAGCTTCTAATAATCTACATTGAATATTTTTCTTGTTTAGGAATTGCAATCTGCTGAACACTTCTCAAACACACTGCCGTTAGGAATTGTTCATTCCTCGGCAAATGATGATGAGAAGGTATTCCCATTTGAGTAGGTTATTCAATCATGTGGTAATGCTACCTACACAACTCTGGGTGACTGTGAAGTTAGCGTTATATTTATTATAGTGCCACTTGAAAGTTGAACGAAGCCATCCACTTGTGACCCTTTTAGTTGTCCAGAGTTGTGTAGTTAACATTATTCTTTATCAGATGCATCTGGTTTTTACCTTACACAATGTTAATGTGATCTAGGAGCCTCTGGTTGAGCTTTCTAATCCTTCAGATACAGATATTGACATTCCTGGAAACTTTGATTAGAAGGTACTTGGTGCTTCATTATATCAGGAGTTTTATATACTGTGTATAGTGTGTGTATTTATGAGATGCAGATCTGGTGGCAGTCACACTTAACAGAATGGTGAATAGACCATTTGTAAAGGTGTTAATTGTGATTGAATATGGCGATCATTAGATAGGGCTACTGGACTCATTTAGATCCTACTTGATTTCAGTCATAAAAAATACCTTAAAAGATTCAAGCAATGCCACTCTGATATTAGGATGAATTTTCGGCAGTACTAGTCTGAAGAAGAGACTGTGCTTGGAGCAGCTAATTTGGATATTGAATTCAGCAGTGTCATATTTGATAATTTCTGACATGTGATATTTATAGACTTGCACCGCAGGGCTGTGTTGAGAACATTTGTATACTTTGTCATTGTTCAATCATCTGTGCATATACATAAAAATAAAGGTTTGTCTTGTCTCATGTTCTCTCTTTGTTCTTTATCTACACTCTCTTTACCTTCGCAAGTCTCTTTCAGGAGCTAAATTACTACTTTATTTCGAAGAACCAACATTGTTGTGAAGTAATATTGTACTTTGGAATGATCTCCAGCGAACAAAGATGAACAAAAGAAAAAACCTTTATACTGTGAATCAGTTTTAAGGATGAAATGAAGATACTGTTTAAAACTTGGGAGACTGAAAATGGAAAAGCAAGATCGACGATTATAGCAAGTGGCATCGGACCATCGATGATTGAGTAAATTCAAGGATGTCATTCTTCAAATTATTGGCAGCGTTGTAGTTGCTTTGTATGGAAGAACCTATTAAATATTAACTGAGGGGATCTGAGATAGTTTATTTTTTTGGCCATAGGAGATCCGAGATATTTATTTATTTGGCCAAACCGAGATGGTTTATTTGACTTGATTCTAATTCTAGGAATTTGTTTTTTTTTTTGGATGTAAATGGGTCTTTCAGTAAATAAAAAAATAAAACTAAAACGATATAATTAAAAAGGCAAAAGCATCATTTTCATTTTTTAAACTTAATATCAACTTTTGATTTCACTCTCAACGTTCTTTTGCTGTTGTTTTTATTATCCATTGAATGTTAATCGATTTTATTATTTACTCTTATTTTAGTTAAATATTAAAGACAAATTCAATGTGATTAATAATATGTAATATAAAATTAATAAAAGAAAATTAAATCTTAATTTAAATTGAAAAACACGATAAAATCTTTCATGAATTTATTGAAAAAAATTAGTTAAAGATAAAATTGAATAGAATGTAAAATATTATTAATGAAATTCATAGTAAAAAACCATTGAGCATAAAATTAAGAATTGATGTAAAATTTGAAGACAAAAAATTACTTTTGCCTAAATAAAAAATATAACGACTTCTAAAATAACAAATTAAGGCAGATATATTCTAAGGAGCAAAACAAAAACATGTAAGAGACAACACGTTCTTTAAAATAAAAAACAAGACACTACATTTGTAATCACAAGACATTTGGAAATATAAAAAGAATGAAAAAGCATATATACACAACAGATAACACTGCTTTTCTTCAGGCAAAAAAAAAAAAAAAACACTGCTTTTCTACAAAGATAGAATCAATACAAATCTTCTACTTGAATTATGGTCGAATTCTAATTCCCAATGAATTATTCTAATTATCAATTCTTAGTTTTAAGAATTGGTGTGCATTTAGATTGGATGATTAGTTTTAAGAAAAAAAAGACGTAGATATTTTTTTAAATCCAGACCATGACAAGACACGTTTCAAACATATCAATGACTACTTTTTGTGCTTCCTAATGGATAAATTTTTTATTTTAAGAATCTGTATTTGACCAAGAATACTGTGTCTAATTCAATCGGCTTGCCAATATAGGAAATACCAGCAAATCAAACAGTATGATATGAAAGTTCCAAAACGTTACCTCCATATTATTAATCCCTAGAATCGACAGTTCACACTCAGACAACATTAGTGAATCATGTTGTCATGTCTCTATACAAATCTACCATTGCGACCTTATTTTAAAACAAAATCACGCCAGAAAAGGCTCATTTGTCAGAAGCTACAAGAACATGAAAACAGTTAATGCCTGGTAGGGAAGAGATGAAAAGGAGACTCTATCATTAACGGCTGAACTAGATACTGATAAAATATATATTTGATACAGAAGAGTCACTCTTCATCTCCAATACTTGGAGAATTCCAGGCATCCTTCTCAAGAAGTGATTGAATAATTTCCGATTCTTTCATCCGTGGTAGTTGCCAATTGATAATGATTGGCTGTCAAGTTCTTGCATTCTAGTCATGAAATGACCACACAAAACATGCTTTATGCTCTGCCGAAAAGGAAAATATGCTTCTAGAAGAATGGAACTGCCTCTATTTTTGCAAATCTTCATTCGGTGATCCGCTGGAAGAATCACTATCTAATGGAACCAAATCTCTTGGAGATGATGGAAGCAATTCTCCTTGTCCCGAGGATAAGCCTGCATGAGAATGGATGTTCAGCCCTAGAGTTATCAAGTCTTGTGACTTATAAGTTCTGACATGCTAGAAGAATAGGACTAGTCAGCCAGAAGAGATGAAGAAAAGTAAGATCAGGAAGTAAAAATTTTAAAACATGCTGCTGGACTTGGAATAGACTTTTGTAAGACAAAAATATAAAAATTCACTAAAAAGACACATCAATAAATAATTAATTTTTCGAGCCTTGGGAATATAGCCTTGTTGGGAAAATGAAATCTAATGAAACACATCTCAGTTGGGTTAAATCCTTAGTGACTAGAAGGACAAAAAACAATCAAAAGGTCATATTGACCATGTGCGTGTGTTCTTAAGTTAAATTCAATAAGCCTTTTTAATCCTAGTTGCTTAGTCAGATTATTCAACTATGGAAATAAACACATTGAAATTCGGGACAAAAGTTTGAAAGATAGACAATCAAAATATGCTGATATACAAAACAAGGCAAGCACTTCAAATGGAAAACCTAATGTGGAATGTGCAAGTGTTAGATGAGTTTTTAAAATATGGTCTCCAAATTACTTGCAATCCAACCTGTCCTTTAATTAATAGTGAAATTTATATAGTAACAAGTACAAAAGTGCAGGGAGTTGACACTTGCACAAACCTTTTTTAGACTGGAACTTCTTAGTGTGCCGCCTAATAAGCTTTTTGGCTTTTGAAATTGTGAGCTGCCTGGCATAAGGGAGTTCCTCTAGATCACCTTCACTCCAATCACCAGCTTGAACATCTTCTTCACCCCTCATAGTTCGAAGCACAAATTGTTTTGCTTTGCGGCGTTGAGTATTAAAGAGTCCTCTAACGGATGTTACAAATCCGTCACCAGCTCCATCACTTGGACGCTTAGGCCATGAAGCGATCTGATCTGATTGTCCTGCTTGGTCTTCATTGTCACTTAAATTGTCAATTTCAGGACCACTGGCTGTAGGCTGACTCTGAGATTTGTCTTTGAATTTCTTACCCTACATGATCCATGAAAGGAAAAAGAAATACATATAGATATATATGTAAATTAACTGAATAGCAAAGGTTAATGATTTTCACGAGATAGAACTTAATAACTAAAAGTGATTTTCTTGATTGGTAAAGCACCCTGTAAGAGCCAACAACTGAGACAAACATTATATTTTGTTTTGATGTCCTGATGAATTTGCAGTGGAAAGTATATATAGCAGACGAGTCAACAAAGAAGACCCCTTAAAGTATATAACCCATAATAAGAAAATGAAAAGAAAAAAGGACAGAAGGGATTCATCAACCTGCATTCCAGTTACAGACTTCAGCACTCCCCAGATGATATGCTTCTTAACTCGTGAGAACAGTCTTTGCCAACTCCCAACAAATTCAACACGATGAAATTGATCCATCAGTAGTTTCACTTCACTTACAACAAATGGTGATCCATCATATGTAACCAATAACTCAACCTACAAGAAACATAAATAACAGTAAGCTGAAACACAAATTATTTCAACAGAAGTGATAGTATTAGTAGATAACAGCTTCACCAAAAGCTCAAAAAGCTAACTACCTGGCTAATTTTGATGTTGTGAAACTCCATCACCTTTCGCGGTCTAGATTTCTTCTCTTCATTTGACTTAACCATCTTTTTGTCTTTATCTTCTTGGGATGACCGACCAGCTTTGACACCTTTTGAAGAAGATAAGCTCTCTAAGACAAGTTCATTAGCTACAGATTCTGCTACAGTTTCTTCCCATGATCTGTCAAAAGAAGATGTCCTTCTCAACTCGGGCGTTGGAACAGCACTAGGATTTTCTTTGACATTCTGCAATTTGGATGCCTGCAAGCAGTTTACCAAAAATCCTTGAGAGTCAGCGTCTGAAACTACACAGATGTAGAAGGGAATATATATTATATATATATATATCCTCTCCAATCTCTCCTACCAACATAGTCCAGGATTAGCATTCCTGATTCTATCAGTATTCTGATCAATCATCTAGTAGAAAATTCATCAAAGACTCACTTGGGTTGAATCAGCGTTAACAGTAGGCTGACTAGAACCAGGAAATAGCATCGCGGAGATGCCAGATTTGGAGGAGACCTCAGACTCTTTTGATTCTGGGACTGTTGAACCTTTCTTCAAACGTCTTGCACCAGCAGTGGTTGAAACCTTCCAGACCTCCTGCATTTTTTTTTCATTTAATGAAAAGGGAATTCTATTAAGAAGGGAAGAGTAAAAAAAAAAAAAGCTAGAAGAATAATGAAACCTAAATCAGAAAAAACTATCACTGTCCCAAAGCCCGAAATATTCAATCTTTTAAAAAGACCATTTACAGAGCACCAAAGAAAAGCCATGATTACAATTCTACCCCACAAAAGATATAATGGCAAAGAAATGCTCTATTTCAAGATGGGAACATTCCTTTCTACTGACATCAAATATCTCTAAATGTTAGCCTAGTAACCTGGTTGTGAAGACAAGAAAATAAAATATTTGAATAAATCAACTAACCTGTCGGCGTTGTGAATCTTGTTCTTCTTCTGCGAAGAAATACCCCCACATCATTCTGTATATTGTCTCTGTCAAATGGATCTTAAGGGGATAAATGTCTACCTATAATGTAAAAAGTTTATATTAGGGATCAAAAGGCATCACCTTGACATTCAGAGCAGACATCATATTAATGAAAACAAGTTCTAAGCTCTGATTCTGAATTCTTTTTCTATTTTCAACAGATTCAAAGTCCTTTACAAAATGGAATATCACGACTGTTAACAACTTCATGTTATTAGTCCAGTTCACATTGACATGACTGACAGACATGGCTAAGTAGTAAGAAAAACAAAAGATCTGCCTCGGGCCAAAGTCATGATCACTGTGTTTTACAAAGTTTTTCTTAATTCTAGGTATATATAATATGACCAGAGTCTTGCAGAAAAAGAAAATATTAATGAAATAAGATAAGATGCAAGGAAATAGAAACTCATACAGAAATAATATCCCTAAATATTCTAGAAGAAGCTCTGTTAAGAAGGTAATGATAATCTTCGGATTCTACAGAATACTAACAGAATGCAGAATTAAATATTCATCTATTCATATTTATTCTTCTACTCTAATCGGCAGTTCATTATGTATGCAAGCATGACTCCATACTAGTTGCACAGAATATTTATTAATGCTCTTTTTTTGGCCCAAAAAAAAGCATTAATAAATATTCTGTGCAACTAGTATGGATTCATGCTTGCATACATAATAAACTGCCAATTAGAGTATAATGTTTAAAAACTCTTGCATTTTTGTGAATTGTTGCAGATCTTTGTTGATAACAACAGCTAACCAGATCAACTTGATTTCAACAGACAAAAGTCCCAAAACCACTTGAGGCCTACCAATTGATGAAAGCCAAATTATAATCAGTCTCTTAACCGTTAATCCCATAAAACTCCTCCTTACACCAATTCCCCAGTTAGCGTGTCTTCTTGAACTTACAAATCCTCATTATCTGTCTCTCAAGTGCTAAAGAGTTTCAGATGCTAACTTGATAATTATCTTCGGTCATGGGCACCTGACAGTTGTCTATTAAAATATGACTTTTTGTCTCAATTTTAAGAACGGTCATAAGAAATAAGGCAAACCCTAAATTACATGATGGCTGGCACGTCATCAATAGAATGTCCAATTATGAAGGGCGTAATCTTCCTTATCTGATGCTCTATCAAAAACCAAACTGCCTCACATTGTTCTTAATCCATTTCAATTTGATCCAAGTTTTCAGTAAAGTTGGGTCAAATATTAGCCAACAGTGACGTCCTGCTGAAACAAACCACCATGTTTCATATTGAACTTCCCCAAGTCTCAGAATTCAAAATAATGTTAACGTGATATTTGGTAGGAAAGCATGTTAATTTCTCTAATAGCTATAAAATAATTATAAAATATTTGGGTATAAAACATAGAAAAAATTCATGGTTCATGTGTTGTATATGTTCTAACTTACTTTGGCCATTAGTAACATAGGGATATTGATTTTTAATACATCCTGTGGTCAGTCTTTTACAAATAAATTTTCTAGCACTTGGTAAATTAGGATGTTCACTAACCAGATTAAAGGTAACAAATACCTGGAAGAGTTCGAAGGGAGAATTTCCATCTTTTGGAGCCCCCTGTCTAGCATCTACTCGAACCATGACTTTTCTGTAAACAACAAAAAAAGGAAAACAAGCAATATGAAAACACTAAGAAGAAGGGAGAACCCAAAAAATACATAAGGATTTAATATAGAGTTCCTCACTCCTTGAAAACAAAAGAATAGGGGTAGATAAAACCATCTTAGGAGAACTATCCTCAAAATGTGATTCCATTTCAGAGACATGTTATACAAATCCAATTATCAATGAGATGACTTCAGCCACCTTAAACTATAAAGTTTTAATTATAACAAAGCTCAAGACATTCATATATCCAATATATAATTCAGCCAAAGGTTAACAAAGCTCAAGACATTCATATATCCAATATATAATTCAGCCAAAGGTTAACAAGTTAAGAAACTCTTCTTTCTTTTTTTTCCAGACATAAAACAAATCATTGGTCACATATTTAAATGTATATGAGTATATGACATAAAAAGAGAATGTTCGGACAGACAATTGTGAGAAGATGCTCACTTGCTAGAGTCTGATGATGTAAAACTGATGGTACCAGAAATACAACTCATCTTGGAAGTTAAAGAGTTTATGAAAAAAGCTTGAATTTCTAATTATCCCTTGTCCTCCACCACAAAGCTAAATGTAGTATAATTGAAGGCAATCAGCTAGAGTGCGGTAGCATCTTACTAGATGGGCTAGAAACATCAGTGAAAAAAAAACAAAAAAAGGTATATTCTGAGAACTGGAAAATTGTGGCTTTGGTGGAAAACAACATATATTGACAAGGCGATTTTGAGGTTCCGGTGGTGCTTTTGTGCTTGGTAGTTCATCCTTTTACATGCATCCTCTATCTTCTATTTAATCCTCTTGGTTTATTGCCTATGAAAGTGGTACCAGGCACTAGTGATGGAAACGGAAGAGGAATAATTGTGAGTGACAAATGTTGTGTTAAATAAGATCATGGCTGCTACAAAATAAATGGGTAGAAATAGAGAAAATAGAGTAGTTCGGAGAGGATGAAAAGGATGAAATTGAACTAAAACTTCAAGACAAACTAGAATGTAAACTATTGTCTGACTATTAAGGCAATGCCTAGAAAAAAAATCATTATATATCAGAAAATTAACTTGTAAGCGACAATAAAATTTAGAAAAAGGTAATGATTACATACTTTCCCCATTCAGGGGGAGGATTCCATGCTGATAGAAGCATATCAGACTTGGCATTAGGTAGACAGTTTCTGATGACGAGATATTTTATTGTAAACCGAGAAACACCCACATCCTTGTAGTCTCGGTCAAAGTCATAGATCTAAGATGTCAACAAAATGATCCCGAATCAGCATATTCTTACAAATTGAAACCAAAAAGAAATGAATCAGGAAATTCACAAGATTAGCTACTAGCAACACAATAATCAAAGCATAGTGGAGGTTCAACATCACTGATAAACAAGAACAAACCATACAAGGCACCACCACAAGGTCACCTGCAAGATCAATGTTAGTAACTGGCTAACTGCAATAGGTTACTAAAGTTTATCAAGAACCCTAGACTATTTTGCAGAGTGGAGCCTCAATGCTCTTTTGTTTTTTTTTTTAAAAGTAATTAAATATTCGTATCCTGAGTAATTTCTTTTGTCGAGTATTGGGGGTGCCCTGAGTTTATTAGGCATTATTATAGGATCTAGTTACTATGTATGTTTGAGCTTTTCTTGTATCTTCCGGTTCGAAAATATCTTACCCTCCAGCTACTCGAAAATTCTTCTCTCTCATACTGCAGTAACTGCACCCTAACGCTCGCCTGAGACTCCTCTATAACTCCTTTACCGACGCCATTAGAGTCTCTCGAACCAAAACCCATCGGTAAATTACTGTATTCCGCTTCATCTGTGTCTTTTCAGATTGGGCCCTCTGCCACGTTTTGTATGATTCAATAGGACCTTCTTCACATGTAAGCCTTCATTTCTTTTGTTTTTGGAATAAATTATGACCCTTCGTTTAAAAACCTAATGGAGTACGCAGTGTTGTTACTTTCCGTAGAGAACTTATGAAAAATATGAATGAGCTTAGCTTCGACTTTTCTCTCTAAAACCCTACGGTATGTTCCTAGGTCCTTTGGTTTCTTCTGTTTCCTTTGACTTTCGGCCGGTCCTGCACGTAATAAAGCCCCCTAGTTACGTCTCCCACTTTAAGAAAACTTTGTGATGATCTCTTAAAAAATCTGAACTAGTTCATTCCCCTTCACCCGATTCGCACACTGTTCGAATTCGGCATCTCTCAATAAGAAGATTGCAAATAAGAAGCCCCTACGACAAAAAAACTGACCAGACTGCCCAAATCCGTACTACTAACAGGAAAACCAAAATTAATAGAAATCTTCATTTTCTTTAAATTCTTGCTCATTGCCAACATCATCAACAAGCAGCAAATCAACCATCAGAAAATCAAAAGTCAATTGCACAAATGTTTTGTTTTGAACCTTCCTCTTGAAACTAATCAGTACTTCAAGCGTCAGTACATGGAATACTTTTTTGCTTAGGATGCAGCATAAACTTTGCCATAAAAAGATCAGTTCAATGCATTACACTTGAAGAACAAATGTTTTATACCATGAGACAATATATTAGTGAAGCACTTCGATGTTGGGTGACAGATATGAAGGACCACCTCAACCATCGGGAAAACTTCAAGTATTCATCAAACACGAGTAATAAAACAAAAGCCTCAAAACTCAGTCTGAGGTTTAAAATAGACAGAATTGCAGAGTGGATCGACATTGATGGCCAAAACTATGGCACAGGGTGACAAGTAGGACTACAAAACTGGCAATGTGCAGTTCATGAGATTCTATGATTTCTGTGTTTGGAGAGAGATGGCTGTATCTTCGAGGGGATATATCCACCTTACATATGTTATGGGATAGAATAGTCTATACGGCTAGGCCTATGATTTTTTTAAGGTAATCTCTAATATATGAAAAAAGATACCCTTCTACAATAATTGGTTTCATAGGACTTCTGTTACTAATGTTCTTGAGCTTTTTTCACCCTGATTTGAGGATTCAGGACTTCCTATCCTAAATTTGTACTCTCTTTTCTTTCCAATACAATTTCCTTTTTAGTGAATAAAAAATAAAGTACATTTAAAGACAGCTTTTCATATTAAGTGAGAAACAAATTTAAAGTAAACTGTGATTTCTGGTGCAGAAAAAACAGACAAGGGAGGACAGATCCAGTTTGTAAAATATCAAATTCTTACCATGTCATTAATCTCGAATTCAGCAAAAGATTTACCATCAAGCAGCATGCTCCAACCAACTTTGTCAATTTTCAACGATAAGCGCATGGCATGGGAAGGACTTTTGTTCTTCTCCTTCTCCATAAGTTGGATCTGAGCGGCTTTCTGCATAGCCGTCCTTAATGATGCAGATGCTGCCTTCCTAGATTTTTTTGCAGTTACAAGTTCCCTCTTCAGTTCTTGAACCTGCCAGTATTGGACTATTGTTGATTACTCATGCACACTTGTCATTTGCCAATGTAAGCATAAAAATACAAAAATAGTCCATACATCTCAATGCAAGTTAAAAAGAAAAACAGAATCCCGAAGCAAGATGGTGGTAAAGGCACTAACAAGCAGAACCATAAATTTCATGGTAGTCTGCCCCACTGAGCAGAATAAATAAAAATACAAAAACAGGAGACGTTGAACGCAACCAAAGAGAATTGTCAAAGAGTAACGAGTGCAAATACTGGAGCATTAGAGAAGTTGAAGGAAAACAAGTGGCCTAATAAGCAATTTCGGTTTTATAATACCATATTGCAATTAACAAGAAAGAGAAAGCCCGCATAAACTGAACCATAACAGGGATTTCAACAAGTATGGTATCTGAGCTAAAATAATTGATGAATGGCCTTATTATAATCTTTAACAAGGCCCTACACTAGTCCTTTAGGATTGACGTGCCAAAAAAGCATAAGCTTATGTACCTTGTGCTGAAAATTAATTTAAGTTAAGAAAGTTAAGCTAGCAAGGACTGAACCACTTGGTTATAAAGGCTTTGACACTGCGTCAAGCATCATTTCAACTCAAAAGTTTATGTTATTAGTTGAATACCGACAAATAGTTTAATTATAGTTTCTAACAACACTCACCCATGACTAAAATTTGGCATCTGGGTAAAAAATGAACAGTACTTGAAAGTTTCTATTTCTTCATCTAGCACTAGCAAGCAACTATTCCATTCTTTACCAATGTTCTCTCTGTTTTCTGATAAAGTCCCACAAAAGGGAGTGATTGATAATCCATGCAGTACTTAAAGGATGATAATTTTCCCTTTAAAAGTCGGTTTTAAGAATAGGTTCTTCTCACTTGCTTAACCTAAATTGATATCAAGGCCTGATGACATGCAGAAAAAGGCTACTTGCAGAGGGCGAGTGCTGTGGAGTACAGTTGTTTGTGAAAATTAGTTTTGCAAGGATGCTACTATAATGGAGCCACCAGTAAGTGGTACTCAAGGGAAAAGGTTCTTCCCCCTTACAAGCGGGCTTCACGGATGGGTTCCCCAACTTGGTTAAGCTTCCATCTTTTTTCATTTAAGAAACTAAATCTTACACTAGATTTGTTCCAGTGCAAAGTGCAGGTACTTCTTTTGGAAACCGTAATTTTTTTGGATTCACAAAAAAAGACTCCTAACTCCTTTAATCATCATTCGACTCTTCAAAGCTACCAAGTTCATTGAAATCTGCCAATGAAAGCTGATATTTTAAGTACCACAATCAAAGTAATGGACCTGACTTCTTCATGGCAAGAAAGACAAGAATTTTACAGAACAAGCATCTAAAATTAGCCTCAAACCTATCTAATCCCACTCACAAGAAATTTAGAATATCATCCAAAAGAAAAAAGTCTTATTACCAGCATGGGTCTCCCGCCAGTAATCATCCACAGGCCGCCTTCCTTTTCTAGACCTGTATCTCCAGAAGTATCACAGCAAAGAGACAATTTTCTAATATCATCAAGAATCAACTTATTCTCCCTTTCTTTCTGTTCAAGGCTGATCTTTGCAAGTTCCACCTCTTCAATACCATCAGGAACCACCTCATCTGCTTCCTCTTCAACATCTTCATCATCTTTACCAGAAAATGACACACTACTTTTTCGAGGCCTGAGTTGTTGACACCAATCAATTAATTTGAAAATATCATCAAACAGCACAAAATACTATTATGGATATTGTACATGTCTTTTGCAAGGCAAAAAGAAATAATATGCAAGTAATGAGCATAAAATTTAAAAATATAAGTATCTGAATTAAAACCAAATTCAAGGATAAGGAGCATATCTGACATAAAAAGTATTTCACAATTAACACAGTATTTAAACAGAAAATAAAAGCACTAAAGAAATGACTTATGCTGATTATGGGAATTGAACATGCTAAATAAATAAACTTAAAAGGAAATACCATTTTGGTCAGTCCATATGCACTGAAACATACTCATTTATTAAGAAATAATCAAGCTAACGTGACAGAATTAAATTTGACAGTACAACTAATGGTGACAGCACATGAGAGAACTGCTAAACATTATAAATATGGAAATGTTAGTTGGCTTTCTGTTTTGGATAATTCTTCCATCCATTATTTCTGTACCAATCACAATTCAGATTGTTCCTGGAATTTTCTACATTTTTAAGAAACTTAAATGACAAAAGTTTTGTGATTTTCATCTCTTTTGACCTTAATAGAAATTGCTCACTTATCTTTTAATCAAGATGAGAATTTGAAAACTTGATTCTTCTGATACTTTTCCTGTCGCAAGTTGTTGAGAAATCTAGGATTATCTAGAATTATTTTATTTCTTATTTTATCATTATCTTTTAAGATTAGAAATATCTTATTAGAATCTGATTTATATCTTATCAAATATTATATTAGATATTAGATTAGATATCTTTTGTTATTATCTTTTCCAAGTAGGATTAGGATTCCTAACTTGATTAGGAATATGTGTTCTTATTTAAGCATTGTAAACCGTTTTGTTTATGATCAATAATATTACGAATATTATTCTCCCAAAATCAACATGGTATCAGAGCATTTTGATCCTGGATGAATTTCCTCCTCTTTTGAAATTTGTTCCCCTGTCTAGTGTCCACTGAGTGAACTTGGTTAGGGTTGATTAGTTTCATTTTCAAAGTTCTTATTTAATGTCACCGCCGGCAAGGATGGAGACAGAAGCCGCAGGACGGTCATTCCCCGGAGTTCGGTGTCCAACAGGGCTGCACGTGAGCCTCACGCGCTGCTCAAGCATTTTCGCGATTTCCCACGCGCCGGCGCGTGGAGGCGCGTGAGACATCGTCCTGTTCGCCGATCATTTTCGCCGTCGTCAACGTCCTATTTTCGGCGACCCCCAACTGTCATCTGGTGATTTTGGTTGCTGTTAGTGAACCCTCTTTGTTAAAGATAGGGTTTTGTCGCATTTTGTTGGCAGATTACTCTTGCTGACTGATTTTTCATCTTTATCCTTCTTAATTGGCCTCTGAGGTTCCAAAAGGAGTACAAGCTCTAGTGAAGAGAGCCCCTGAGACTCGAAAAAATAACACAAGCCATCAATATTTAATGGAGGAGTACAAGCTCTAGAGAAAGAGAGCCCCTAAGACTCCAACAAGAACACAAGCCATCACTACTTTTGTCCTTAATTGACAATTATTACCATTACCTTTTTTGTCCTTAATTGACAACTGTTATTCATACGTCCTTCACTGACGAATTAATCTTCGGCCTTCATTGCCATTATCTTCATACATCCTTCATTGACGGATTAACTTTCAGCTTTCATTGCCATTATATTCATACGTCCTTCATTGACGAATGAACCTTCGGCCTTCATTGCCATCATTATCTTCTTCCAACGACAAGAATGTTTAAGGAAGCTCAAATTTCAATCAAGATCCAAGTTGCGAATGGAAAATTCCAAATCTCAGCTTGAGGGGGAGTGTTGAGAAATCTAGGATTATCTAGAATTATTTTATTTCTTATTTTAACATTATCTTTTAAGATTAGAAATATCTTATTAGAATCTGATTAATATCTTATCAAATATTAGATTAGATATTAAATTAGATATCTTTTGTTATTATCTTTTCCAAGTAGGATTAGGATTCCTAACTTGATTAGGAATATTTTTTTCTTATTTAAGCATTGTAAACCTTTTTGTTTATGATCAAGAATATTACGAATATTATTCTCCAAAAATCAACACAAGTCTTAATTTTCAGTTCTAAATTCATTCTTACTAGCCAAAAGTTTCTTCATGATAAGCCAATTTGGAATTCAAAAGCTCTATCAAAGCCAATTTGGAATACTTTGAATCAACAACAGTACTCGAAAAGGTAAACAGAAATGATATATTGTAGATTCGATTAGCCCACATGGTTCTTTCTCCTAACGTGTGCAATGTGTAGTTCTAGTTAAACTTCGTTTCATGTATTTCTCCACTGTCCAGTAGTGAGATACCTGTGGAATAAGGGTTAATAGGAAGGAAAACGGAACTGTGACAATAGGAGGTTTATGGGATAGAGTTGGATAGAAATCATGCATCTTCAAGGGCATATCTTCTCCTTCAATTGTTTTATGGGATAGAATTGTGTATATCATACTTCCCTTTTTTTGGTGGGGTGGGGGTTTGGATTTGATATACAAAGAGATTATTAGGTTCAGAGATTCAAAGACTAAACCATCGCTTGAAAGCTATGTTGGGTTAAAGTCTTCTTGATGATTTAATATTGCCGTTTTTATTTTTTACCTGCTAGACTTTACAGGGATTTTGTGACAGTGTTCTGTTTTGAGCTTTTCTATTATTTCTTGGTTTGAGGATTTCTTATCCGCCAGCTAGTTGTGAATTCTTCTCTTTCTATCAAGTTTTTTTCTCTTGCATTAAAAAAATATATTTTTACAGAATTCTTGAAGTAGTAAATAAAACTTAATTTAGAGATAGTGCAAAGAGAGGGTTGTCCTTACTTGGGAAGTCGTGCAAAGAGAAGATTGGTCAACACATCCAGCATGACCTGAAACTGGCGGGATGTCATTGCCGCTGTTATATTATGAGAATTGAATGAGACCTCCTTCAAGGGCTTTACCTGCAGCAGAAAGTAAAAAAGTGCAGTTGTCATAAAATATTGACAACAACCTTGGCATAACTACAAAATTTTGAAGATATGCTTGTCTGAGCATCTATTGAGATTTGTTTTTTTTTTTTTAAAAAAAAATCATGAATAGAAACTATCACAGATTACCTTGAGTTCTGGAGTTACACCTTTGTGTCTTGTGTACCGAAAATACATATCACCAGGCATAAAAACTCTCTCAAGAAGAGCACCTGTACGCATTACTTTTGGGGAGCTCTTGCGAATTTTTGGAAGCCACTGCACGCCAGCTCCTGGATCAACATCTGTTGGGGCAACATGGGCCTGCACATGCTCCAACATAACAGAGAGCTCCGTTCTATTCCATGTCATTTCAGGTTGGTATCCAGTATTAGGTACATCTGTAGTACCAAGTGCATGCTCAATCATCTTAGGCCCAACACGAAGGACTGAATGAAATGATCGGGCTAAAACACGGCCACTTGCAGCAGCGAGCAAAAATCTACCCTGTTTGACAAGAAATAAGGTGACTCTAAATGAATAGAAGATATGTACAGTACCATTGCACGACTAAACATATCAAACTACAAATTTTACATATCACAGCAACAAATAATAAACATGAATATAATCTCTGACAAACTTACCAATAATTTAGAAGAATAGATGAAAGAAGAAACAAAATAACTGAAAATTTAGGGTTTTCTCATCGCCGTTGATGCCTTTTCTTTTTGTTTTGAAGGGTGTGGGAGGAAGGGGACAAGAGAAGGAAGGTTACAAAAAAGAGGAAAAGATCTCCTCCTGGACTAACACCTAAAAGAAGAAAAGAAAAGGCAGAAAAGACATCAAAGAGAAGAGGTTCGGTTGGAAGGGTCACGTCTATTATTTCTCCAACAGAGCCACCGTTCCTCTAGATGACATGCTTTAATTTTTATTCTTTTGGATTATTTCCATTTAGTTAGGAGATATGATTTACAGCAAATTTCTCTCCTTATTTATTTGAATCAAAGCTGACATCTCTCCCACTATAGTGTATATATTGTGCAAGCATGTAATCCTAGTTGTTAACCAGAGAAAAAAATTATCTCGGTTTTTCTTATCCCTTTACATATCTATAAGGAGACACCCATAAAGAGACAATGGGCCAAACATCAAATAGAGGCCAATTTCTGAGTCAAACAACAAAAGACCCTACCGGATTCCAAAGCAGTGTGTTAGGCAATGTCCCTGACCCACATCAACCAACCCTTAGGAAGTAGGAACCCAGCAGGGGGAAGGGGAGGGGGAATCTGAACAAGGTTATTCTACTATTCTGGGCAATGCTGAAAACTAGATAGCAAGACTGAACAATGGGATCGAGATCTAACTAATTAAGGTCATGAAAGAAACATGCAGAAGAAGCTATGAATTATTGGGTACCACTAAGGCTTAATGAAAAAGAAAAGAGAAAGTTTCAAAGGGATTATTTGATATATTAAATTAATAAAATTGGGGAGGTTGAGAATGACCTGTCATAACATCCCAACTAAAAATATTAGACAAACCAAAAATTAAAAAAGGAAAAAAAAAGTTAATGACTGAAAAAAAAAAACTCCAAAAAGTTGTTAACTAACCTTTCAAATTAGTATGTTCAACGTGGCTACTATTTTTTGAGAAAAAAGCAGTACACACAGTCACACACTTAAAAAGTTGAACAACAAAATGACTATCTACTGCTTTCCAATAGGAGTTCGTGGGGAGAATAAAAAAACATGATTAAATACCAGAATAGAAAGAAAAAAGGAACTTCCAGAGGCAGATTAATTTTTAATCCACGTTGCCAAATGAAACAGAAAACTGAGGTGTCTGCTTATTTTGGCAATAGGTTCATAACAATTTAATAAGTTTAGGAAAAAGAAAATTGTTTTCATCAGGGTTCAAGTTTCTGCCTATTAGTTGACCACAAGTAACTTTTAAACTTACATTTGCGTCCTCTGAGTGAAGATTGAACTGTGGCTCAATAACATTCACCATGAAATGTCGAGTCCCCTCTGGATCATCTGCATTTACATCTTTAACTGGCAACTGACCATCACTTTTAACTGGCAATGGATCATCATTTTTAACTGGCAATGGATCATCATTTTTAACTGGCAATGGATCATCATTTTTAACTGGCAAGGAATCATCATTTATAGCAGGCAATGGACCATCACTTTTAACTGGAAACCAACCAAAAAGGATCGAACAAACCTCTTAGTGAAAATAACTAAAAACACATTTCTACTGACAAATATGATATAAGAGGGTCTCAAAAAGGGAAATAACATTTGATGCAACAGACGGCAGTAATTTCGTTTTGCCCTACTGGTCAATTATCTAATTTTCAGGATGAAATTGATAGAAGTTGACAAATTTTCTTGAAGCACACAAGGCATACCAGATGACAAATTGTCCATCTCAACTGAATTTGGTGGAGGTGGCAGTGATCCAGAAGTCTCTGCTTGCTGAGAAGGGGGGCAATTAGCTGTGTTCCCAGTAGGAGGGTTCTTAGAAGCATCATCTTGTTGGGTTTCAGCTCCGTCATTCTGTTTGTTTCCCTCAAGTAATTTTCTCTGAGCATACAGCCGAGAAGGAGAAGGCTTAGGAGGTCCAAAGGATTTGGCTAGACCACCAATCCACCACAAAAGAGCATCCCTGTTTTCAATATTCCACAGAAGCTTGAGTCCATACACAAAAACACGCAGACAATTGTCAGCTATAACAACATTGTACCCATCATCGTCACTTGGGTCAGACAGAACAAGCTCACTTTCATTCCCATTTTCAGACTGGGATACTGAACATGTCTTCTCAACATTTCTTCTTCCTGCTTCTTGCCAGGCTAGTAAACTTTCAGGATCAGCCTTTGGGGATTGTCGTCTGATAGTAAAGTAATCAGATGACAACAAAAATCCATCATCACGGTTCTTCTCTGTGGAATAACTCATGTAACCCTTTTCACTGGTGATTTTGTCCACAGGTGCTGACTGTGAACTTTTCTGTGTCATGTTAATTGCTTTTGTGACACTAACACAGTCTTCTTTATTTAAAAATGCCTTGGGCATATGAAGGTCAATACCTAGGTAAACAAGCTCAAGAATGTCACGTTTGCATTCAAAAGTATATTTTTGCTTGCCCCTACTACTACAGTGCTCGAACTTCATCTTTGTCATTGTTATAGTTAGTCCTTTGGCCGGATCATCATCATCAAAAGGAAGGTGTTTTATACAAGTTGGAGAGGCATCTAGACGCATCATAAACTCAGTCATCACTCTATCTAGGGACAAATTTCCAGACCTGACAAACCTTGGAACTCCAAAACGAGGCCAACGAGAGAACATGCGCAATTTGTGTGGAGGAATGAAGTTTAAGTTCCAGAATTTTACAATCCATGCCAGATCATGAGCTCCAATGTTAAATGTTGTGGAAGCAGGTGGAACCTTCTGAGATTTGTGAGAAGTATCACTTACAGTGGCATCTCCTTCACTACCATCTCTTGGAACAGAAGACTGGGACTGTTTTTCTGATGAAGGAAGGAAGGGTTTAAGAGAGAAGTTCCAACGAAGGGAAAGAGAAGTGGATCTGAAGGGATCAAATACTATGTCCTTAGTTTTCCCCTCAACAGGAAGTGCAAATAGATAATGGTTCAGGGGTGTGCCAGAATCACAACCCCAATCCATTGTAACTTCAAGAGTAAAGACTGGAGCTTCCAAAAATGCACCAGAGACACCTGCTGGAAGTTTAAAGCCCTGTTCTATTGCCAGACTCTCCAGACTACTCAATAAAACCTTAAAATCCTTGGCAGAAACAAATACACGACCATCTGACTGGTGAATTTCCAAAGAGCCAGTCACAACTTGGAGTTTGTCAAGCTCTTCATAAGGATCTGTGGTGGCCAAAACATTCAATTTTACTTCAGAAAAGAGCAGGGAAATTTTTCCGTGAATGTAATTTCTCATGTCATCCCACCATGGCAAGCTTTTCTCCTTTTTTGGTGGCACAATAAGTGGGCCTGGATTTCTGACACTTAGATTAGCCCTCCGAAGAGCTACAGTAAAAGCATAACTAATATCAGCAAAAACAGGTTCGTGACCCACTCCAAATGATGCTTCTCCTTTCTGAAAATGTATTGGCAAATCTGAGTATGTCTTCATTGGGGGAGTAGTACCACTAGCTGATCGAAGCATGCTGACCTTTCTCCATCTCCCAACATAAACATCTTGAAAAACTTGAGGTTGAAAGTGTGTTGCCTAATGAAAACAAAGCAAAAGCAAAATAATAATAAATTATTAGTCTTAGGTCAAATATCTTGTAGTCAATCCCCCCAAAAGGGTAAAGGAGAAGGAAATTCAAAGTTCAGTTTAAGTAAAGGGAAACAAACATATATATTTCAATGAAAGAATTTATTGAAGAAAGAATAAAACAAAAAAAATAAAGTACAAGGAATCCTATACAAGCAAAAGCCAAAACAACTAAAAACAAAGCAAGCTTTAATTCAGAAGAGCCTCCCACTCTGTATGAAGATCCACAAGGAACACTCTCCCAAAATAAACCATATGAAGAAAGCCACAGAGCTGACAAAAAATAATCCTCTCCAAAGAAGACACGGAGGAAGGGATTTCTCATTGAACACTAGCATTCCATTCTAACCAAAAACACTACAAACTAGCAAAGATTGCACAAGGCCAGAGTGTTTTAAGCTCTCCTTTTTCCTCACAAACCCTGTAAACCTGATTCAGCTAGACAGACGCAACTCTCACAAAAGAAACCAAACAACCTATTCCAAACTATGCCACACCACTAGTGTAAGAAAACATGGTTATTTATCTCTGAAGACAAACATCAGCACATAAGGCCTCAATAAGCCTTTTACTTTGTAGCAAATGGGTTTGGGAATGAATAAGACGCTAAAGCTTCATGGGACTGTCCAGTATTTGAATCGTTATGCTGGTTGGTAAGGAAGGCTTGAATATCTAAGGGAGTTTCTTTGTCTCAGGATATGTTAAGGGTAAATATAGTAGATCAGTAGTTTTGTACTCAAGTTGGAGTTCAGCCCATGGTTTTTCCAAAGGGGTTTCTATTGCCAGATTAGCAACAACATTTGGTTGCTCTGATGCAATTCTTTTACTTAAATACTTCTTTATGTTACTCTATTCCGAGTGTTTACTTCTGGAGGATGTGTTATTCTCCAAATTTTGAACCTGTTTTATTCCTTAATGTTGATTTTTGGAGAATAATATTCGTAATATTATTTCATCATAAACAAAAAGGTTTACAATGCTTAAATAAGAGAAAATCTCCTAATCAAGTTAGGAATCCTAACAAAAGATATCAAATCTTATATCTAATCTAATATTTGATAAGATATAAATCAGATTCTAATAAGATATTTCTAATCTTAAAAGATAATGATAAAATAAGAAATAAAATAATTCTAGATAATTCTAGATTTCTCAACACTCCCCCTCAAGCTGAGAATTGGAATTTGGAATTTTCCATTCGCAGCTTGGATCTTGATTGAAATTTGTGCTTTCCTTAAACATAGTTGTCGTTGGAAGAAGACGATGATGGCAATGAAGGCCGAAGGTTCATTCGTCAATGAAGGATGTATGAATGGCAATGAAGGCCGAAGATTAATTCGTCAATGAAGGACATATGAATAACAGTTGTCAATTAAGGACAAAAGTAGTAATAGTAATGGCTTGTACTCATTTATAAACCTTAGGGGCCATTCTATAAGTGATGTCAATAGAGGACGATGCTTGAAATCGGCGATTAAGGCCAGAAGGATGGCATGTGTTCTTTTCCGAGTCTCAGAGGCTCTCTTTTTCTCAGAGCATGTACTCGTTTTCGAACCTAAGAGGCCAATCAACATAGGATTAAAGAGGAAAAATCAGTCAACAAGTGTAATCTGCCAACAAAATGCAACAAACCCTATCTTCAACAAAGAGGGTTCACTAACAGCCACCAAAACCACCATATGACAGTTGGGGGTCGCCGGAACTAGGTCGGCGACGGCGGCGCAAACAGGACGATGTCCCACGCGCCAGCGTGTGCAAAAGCGCGAAAATGCCTGCGCGGCACGTGAGCCTCACGCGCAGCTCGGTTTGCTGCCGGACTCGGGGGAACTGCCGGTCGGACGCTTCTGCCTCCATCCCTGCCGGCAGTCACACAAAAAGGAAACTTTGAAAGTTGGACTAATTAAACCCTAACCAAGTTTGCTGCTCACTAGACAAGAAAGAAATTTCAGAACAAGTATCCGGGATCAAAATGGAAACCTGGCTCTAATACCATGGTGTTTTTTGGAGAATAATATTCGTAATATTATTTCATCATAAACAAAAAGGTTTACCATGCTTAAATAAGAGAAAATCTCCTAATCAAGTTAGGAATCCTAACAAAAGATATCTAATCTAATATTTGATAAGATATAAATCAGATTCTAATAAGATATTTCTAATCTTAAAAGATAATGATAAAATAAGAAATAAAATAATTCTAGATAATCCTAGATTTCTCAACACTTAATAATTTTTTCATTAAAAAACCTGAACTATCACCATAAAAAAAATGGCACAATTTGCATACAAAAGCACATACACCCAACTTGGCTCCTTTACAAAAAGCATAAAACTAAAACACGTAAAACTATCAGAGAAATCTATAATTTTTTTAAAAAAAAATGGCAAAGACTGAGTATATTTATATGAGATAAGAGAGCCTATTCAAGGAAAAGCTGTAAAATACAATGAATGCTAATATCTCTAACAATCAGGTGAGATCTAGCAAGTAAAAGGGGAAATGGAGGCTGGAAAGAAACGTGGCAACAAGAGAGGCACTTCTAGAGGATCAAAGTAGGATTTGATACCATGTGTAATCTAGAACTTTGACTTTATAAAATGCATAGACCTAAAAGGTATTTATACAAGATGAACAAACCATAATAGGAAAAAAGAATAAAAACAATAAATATTCCTAATTAGTTCACAACAGTATCAACTCAAGGGTTCCAACTAATGACTCAAATTGTCATATGTTTCAAACAATTTTACTACAACTATCTACAGAAAATCATATGCCTCAGAAACTTTCTGCATTTATAAATCTATGAAATTTATAATATTTTCCTAGATCTAGTTCAAATAATGAACTTTTTAAAGTTCATATCTAACCTCAACCGTGAATATTTCAATTTTTCAATTAAAAAAAAAAAAAGCAAGATTCTAGATCTTTATATCATTATAGTATTTGCTAAAATCCCTATTACATGATTGAAATACATTTGCAGAAAACTTGCGTTTGATATTGGTTTTTCTAATTTCTTGTTCGAGAAGATAAATTACATGTTCAAAGGCCAATTAAATTGTTTTCAAGACTCTCTTTCTCTCTCTCTCTCTCTCTCTCTATATATATATGTATATGGGATCTTCTTGTTAAAGCTAATTGGACCCTGAACTCTAAGTAAATGAAAAGGCATAATTAAATAGAAGAAATGATAAGTCCTGATATTACCTGCTGAGCTAGCACAAGACAACCTTCACATTTACCAGAACTTCCTGAAAAAAGAGGCAAGGTGTAGTTCCGAATCCTTGCTACAAGACTACCTGCATTTAAAACAATATTTCTCCCATACAATCGGGAAAACGGTATTTTATTTTCATGACAGATGGGATCAAGCTTCTTCAGAACCTCAATCATCCCATCATCTCCACCATCAATTTCTGTTAAGCTTACATTCAAGTCTAATGCAGATATTGTAAGAACAGAAGCCCTTGAAGTGCTAAACTTGAAACCAGCTTGAAACCCTTCTCTACAGGCACCTGATCCTTTATATAACACTAAGTTCTGACATGCCTGGTAATATGATTGGAATGATCGCTTATACACTTCCTCTCTCAAGGATTGAATAGTTGAAGAATCTTTTACATCAATCTCAACATCATTAAAGTAAATCTTCCTTTCTTGAGAAGAACTATTGGTGTCAGTAGTTTTTGGTCCTTGCTTTGCCTTTGATATACATTCATCCAGAAAGTCCAACCGCACAGCTAGCTCACCAGCTTCCTTCTTCAACAGATGATAGTGTTCATCAAGCCATCCTTGAAGTGGTTCTTCTTCAATATCAGCAGTTAACTTGCGTATGCAAAATTTTATGCATCCTAATTTACTTGAACTAGGTTTTTTAACTTTAGAGCTCTCTTTCTTCACCGGGAAAATCAGATTAGTCTTAGCAGAAACTATGAGCTTCAGAGCTCGTAGCATATCCTCAAGAGCATCATCAATAGCACGCAGCTCCAATCTGAATGGCAAGCAAATGTGAACATCAAGACCCTGAATTACACAGTCCCATATTTTGATTACAGGTTCCTCAGCATCAGATGCACTACTAGACACTCTAGGAATTCGTGAAATTTGCATGCGACTACTCTTGAAAATTCTGGCCCCATTGAAACTAAACATAAATCCTTCAAGGAGCACTCCTATCTTAGCATTCTCAGAGAAAATTGATTGAATTTGAAGAATAGCATCAACTCCATCTCCTGCCTCAGCAGATATATTTAACATTTCCACATCAAGAGCAAAAATATGTTCTTTCTTCTTCGGCTTTTCAAGATGCCCTGATTCTTCAGTAGTATCACTTTTCAAATTAGTATCTTTGACATTTGATGCATCCTCCTTTTGATCATTACCAAGTTCCTGAAGTTTCCTATTGTGTATCAGTAACTTCAGTTGCAAAACAAGTTCAATTAGGGATAGATGTAAATCAGGTTCCCACCTCACTGTAATATCAGTAGCACTGAAAAGTGAACAGATTGCAATCTCTTTAATGCCTCCTGAACGCTGCACAAATTTAGCATTTTGCATGTCAAACAATGCCACTTTTGTTACTGGTGTGTCTTCCTCCATATATTCCTGATAGATGGATCTGGCTCTTTCAAGTTCCACCTGCTTGGACTGTTTCTCCTTGTTCACACACAAACTAAAATGAATGATTTCAAGAGAAACAGAGTACTTCAGCTTTTCATTTGCAATTGTGGACATTATGTGTGCACTGCGTGGGGTACCATCTGCAGATTCTGTGACTATAAATCTACCACCCTGTGAACCATAGTTAACTCGCTTGGGATCTGAAACACTTGTATTTTCCAAGCCCGTCTCACCACAAACATATATTGAACAGTATTCCAAGTTTACTTTCATCATTTGAATTCCCTTCCCAGAAGGTTTTGACGAATGCCCACGGCTCTCACTTGATCTTTTCTTTGAACCTGAAAGGTTTTTCGCTAGAGCCTGAAAGGATATTGCTGTGGATACAAGTGATTCTAAACGCTTGAAAGTTAGGTAAACTCCGATGCGAGTCACAACAACTGATAAACCTTGCCTACTCTTAGAACCATCTCCTGAGGATTCCATGTCCTTTTGGCCCAAATCTAAACTAACCTTTGCTATGTGAATAATGGAGTCGGCATTAGTTTCCACACCAAAAAGGCTTCCTTTCATGCATTTTTTATATTCATCAGCCAAGTGGAGATTTAGCTCACTAAGTTCTGTGTGTGCTGTAGTCCCCATATTTATATTATTCGCGAACATATTTAATGATTTTGAGCAGCCCTGTCAATCCATGGATGTTTTACAAGCAAGGTCTTTAATGAAGAATTAAATCAACATAAATAAAAAAGCATAATTAAGATAACTACATCCAAATTCTAGAGTTGAAAAAGTAAAACATTAGAGGCACAATAATTTCAGAATGACTCTAATATCTAATATGTAATTCAAGCAGCAGTGGTTAGTGGGAGTGAATTAAACAAGGTTTCCATCAATTAGAAGATTACGAATACATCAATATCTATCTTAACTTTTACACTATGGCTCACAATGAGGAAGCTGGGGTAATCAGTAGTTCTGCTAGTCAAAGCCCTACAAAATGCAAGAATTGTAAATTCTTGTTTTTCAACGGAAGAAAAGCGGTCAGAGAAAAGAGAAAGTATCTCAAGGGCAAAGGTAAGATACCATCCTAAACAGAGAAACTAAAAGGACACGATGAGCTTAATGGACTCAAAAATCAGATATTTCAAAACAAGTATAATAATAACAGTTTACTAATTCAGAAAGGAAAATTTTGATGGTGTGCCAGTGAATAGAAAAAGAACTTTTGGGAATCAAATACATTACATGTTCTGTTCAGGCTAAAGTCAACATTATTTAATATAGTATTTCTTTATATTCCTCCTCTTGTTCTCTCTAATCCCTAATACTATTATTGGTAATCATTTATCTTGATAAGATTTGAACTTATCAGGTCATTAATAAACCCTTCAGAAAACTAAATAATCCCACTTTAGCACCTACTTCAAACAGTTTCCAGGATTGTTCGAACTACATTTGTGTGTGTGTGTATAACAATACTTACACGAAGCACTGGAGAACCAGCCATACTGAAAACCATCATTGTGATATCAGGAGCTGAAAATTTGCATGTCCAAACAATGGTCTTGACATTAGTGGATTGGGGCTTCACAACTTTAGAAGCTTCTTCTCCAAGTACCATCTTTTTCTTCTTCGGCGAATGAAGAACCAACCAAGGTTTCAACCTGTTGATCATCATGTTACATTGTGTACCTCCTAGCTTGATTTGAGTTTCAACTCTAATGGGAGGGACGGGCTGAAGAAAAGGAAGATGCAAAATATATATAATAAGTTGGGCCAGAAAATACAGGAAAACTATAACAAAGGAAATTTAAACATTAAATGCAAATGAAAAACACAAATCAAATGCACATTTGAAGTATCAGTTTTATAGAACCTTTCATTTCCTTTGGGATGCCTTTGTTCCATTTATTTATCTTTGAGAGGATGGTATCCTCTATCATCGGATTTGTTTTTCCAACCCCACCAACAATTTGTTCCCCCTTAAAAAAGGAGTTGCTGTTTTTTGTAACTAATGAAGTTAAACTTTCTGAAGCTTATCTATCTACATTTAAACTCATTTTTATAAAGCTAAAATTCTGTTACTCAGAGCCATCGGAGGAATAACAATCTATGGTTGATATTACTTCATGCACGAAACAACTAATTGTGAAGGCTACAGAACTCCTCCTTCAACTAGCAAAGGTGATTAAAACATAAACAGCCAATGTCCTTTCAGTGAATGTTCTGTAAAGATTGTACCATGTTCTTGTTCTAACTGATAAGCAAAGGTGATAAGACCACTTTTAGAGTGATATAACACTGCTTCATGTGGATTATACATAACTTACCTCTCCTGGGACATGCACAAGAGAGATCAAATCCAACTTCAATATCTCCAGGATGGAAGAACCAGCTTCTCTTAGAAGCTGTAAAATCAATGAGGCACAACAAAACTAATCAGCAAGAAGCAAAGTGAAAAAATATCTGAAGAATATAATCAAAGTCAACTGTCAGATTCTATACATGGATTTCCCTAAACTCCAGTTGAAAATCAAGGCGACTCTCTCCAGCATCAGTAGTGGATCGTGATTTGGTGGTTTTCAACTGGATGCCCGTGATGTTATTCTCAACAGAGAGACCATGTTCACGATGCACAAATCTCAAATCCAGCTTTGGTAATTTAAAGCTGACCTATCAATAAGATGTATAGTAGTTGATGTTAAAACTATTTTAAAATCTTTGATAAATAGAATCATCAAAACTATTTAAGAAACCTTTTCACTTTTGTGCAAGATACCTTGAGTGGATATATGCAACAAATATATACTCAAAGTGAATTAAGAAAAACACATGATTATACACCAAATTAAAGAATGAAAATTTGTTTTTCTTAAGTAAGTAGTTAAACAAAGCAGACAAATGGCTTGATCTTCTATAGAACCCAAAAGTCCAAATTAAACTACCCAAAAAGAAAAACTGAAGCACCAAGAGCAAGAACAAAATGGTCAGTAGACTATACAAGCAAACAAATGAACCACACTTGCCCAAAAGTTAAGCTTTAAGTGTCCAAGAAGCCAAAAGGGTAAGAGAATCAAGACTTCTGAGAAGTTACACACCTTCTGTGTCCTGCTGATTTTTAAGACTAATAACAATTTAAAATTATCCACAAGGCCACCAGTAATTTTTCTAATGACAAAACAATTTATTCATGATAAGAGATAAAATATGAAGAAAACTACAAAACCGGAGCACAAGAGATCCTCTCACAGAAAATGAAAAAAACAAGGTCCAAAATTCCAACTCAAAAAACCCTCAAATTGCTTTGGAAATGATGCAGATAATAGAAGCACTAATAGATAATATCATTGATGAAGATGCGGAAATGATGCACAAAGACACGTCATAACTTCCCAACAATTTAAGTAATAATCTTTTTATAATAAAATATTTTTTTTATGAGGTGAGAGCACTATGCAAAAGAGAATTTAACTGATGATCAATGCCTTTTGCTGGTTAGGTGTACCAATTTTCGAAATTAATGAACACTGGTGTTACCAACATTTTTAGTTGGTACAAGAGGCATAACACATAATGATATAAGTGTTAGAAACTTATTATATTGAGTGGGTCATGGCTAGATTAAAATAAATGCGTTGACCACTAGTAGGTTGGGTTTGTGTCAGACATAAATCATAATTATAAGTAGACTCCCATTTAGTATTTTCTGCTCTTTCTACATGGAATAGAGCCAGGTTTAGGAGGGCTTCAATAGCTTTCCTCTTTAAGGACCATTTCTCTGAGGAACAATGGCTTTGGTATCACTATCCTCTTTCAACTGCATTTCTGGTGATTGATATATTTTCTTACAATCAGAAATCCTTAGAGAAAGTTCCTTTTAGACTTCAAGCACCCAAATCTGCCTCAGGACTCTCCAGCAAGCATATTCCCCAGTAGAGGTAGCATTAGAAGATTCCTGATTCTTCATCACTTCTTATGGTTGTATTTAAGTTGTGCTTTCACATGCCAATGCATGATGGCACATACAACACTGACAAACAAACAGCTATACCCAGAAAGTGCCGACCCGCCTTCATAACATCCTTTCACCATCAGTTTGACATGGATTGTGATATTTTTTCTGGCTGTGTGCTAACATTTCTGATGCATTTCTTGATCTTCAGTGGCTTTTTTTTTTCTATTACTTAAACAATTTGAAAAACATTGAGGTTTTGGTGCAAGTAGAACCTTGGTTGATGAAAAAGAAAAATCAAAATAGTTGAAAACCCTAGTGAGCAACCTAAGTAATGGAGCTCAACAAAAAGAATTTCCACGGGGTTGTTTATGGGTAGTAATTGAAGAATTCGGGAAGATGCATCAAAATGTTAAAGCAAGACAAGTCACAGATTTAAGCAAAATAAGAATTGGTCTCTATTATTGGTGACAATATGTTATATTGCTCTAATTCCTGGATAGCCAATCAAATTCAAACCCACCAGAAAATTAAAGATTAACTACCATGAGAAAAACTGTTTAAACTAGGCTCAGCAGACGTGATACGTTGGAAGTATCCATCTCTATATTCCCTGTCCCTCTTACAACTTTATAAAATGCAATGATTGAAGAGAGGAAGTACATCAATATTCATTACCTTTTCAGGAAACATTGCAGTGTATTTGGAAAAGGCTGCAAGCACTTGCTGATTCTTCGAAGGTTTATTTGTGGCCATAGAATCAGTACTTGGCCCTACAGGTTTTTCAGAGCCAGAAGGAGATTCTACTGAACTCTTCTTGCTTTTCAGAAATAACCCCTCATTCAAATTCGCAGCGACTTTTCCTAAAGAAATGTCCACATGTTTCACAATGACGCCCACTTCCCTATGTCCAAAATGAACAAATTATCAGCCATAAAAGGATAAAATTGTCAATCCAGGAAAATTAACAAAGTATTGAGTGGAATATAAAGAACTTTCTTTTTTCTACTTACAAATAGCAAGACTTACTTTTGAAAGCTGACACAGGCAATCGAAGAATACAAGAAGTATAAGAAATAAGAAGAGTAGCCCTCTTTCAAGGTAAAACAGAAATAAAAATGGCAAAAAAGATGAAAAAAGAAAAGGTTGCAAGGAATAGAGGACAAGAGATACTCATAAAGAAGACAAAAGTTAACAATGATAGATAACAGTAAACACATGTGAATAAATAGATAGATAAGGGGAAGAAAGCTAAAACACAGAAATCAATGCCAAAAGTATTAGATTGGGAATCCTTGGCTCTTTTATGCTAGAGTAGATGACCAGTTACATAAGTCAAGAAAGAAAGTTGAAGTTCCATTTGACAGCTCTTATAGTTGGGAATATTGCTAGGTACACTGGTTGCTAAATGGCTTTCTCACATTTGAATATTTGACAACCAAATCATCTGCTTCAATTTGTTTAGCACACAATTGGTGATATTCAATATCATGCAAGAATTATTTTCTATAGTTGAACTTTCTCCCTTGAAAACTCATGCTTTTCTTCAATAAAAATATGCCCAGTGACTGGATAGCATGAGTCCCATTCAGCACAACCAGAGGTGGAAATTATAACCCATACCGATGGAGCTACTGTGATCCAGCTTAACTAATAGCCAACTAAACCCAACCATGTAGTTTAATAGTGAAATTGGTTAGAAAGTTAAACATGGTTAATCATTACTTCAATTATTCTTTATTTGCACACACTAACCCTCTCTACATGAGATAATCTCCATGACTATTAAAAATAATATTACAACTTAAGAAATCATTAGATATATGGAAAAAATAAAAATAAGAGACTAGACCAAATCCAAAACCGCTATGACCCAAGTACCAGTGAGATGAGTAAAAAAGTGTTAGAAATTTTATTCAATTGATTGAATAAATAGAAAAGGAAAAGTACACCAATGGTAAAATGATTAGAAAGTAATGCAAGGTTGTAATAAATGAGTGGAAAATTGAAATATATATGGGGTTAATGGTTCAACTGAGTCTACCCCTAATAAAATGAGCACGGATCATTTGATAACCTATTAACATTTTTAAATGGGCCACAAATAGTTACAAAGGTCAAAACCACCCAAACATAATTAATATTAATAAGATGAGTGATTTCAAAAATATTAATAAGATGAGGATAGGGGGAAAATACCTATCAAAATCAAATTCACACATGAAGGAGAATTTTTCACAGATAAAAGGAGCAGAAAACATTTCGGTGGTGGCAATGGATGATTGGGTAGACGAACTGCATCCTTCAACACTAGAATTAGATAATTGGTTGCAACTAACACCTTTTTCATTGATGTGAACGAGAACAGGTAATAGATGTATCCTAACAATTAAACTGGACTGGGATCTGCTATCTTTTGTAATATCCACATTCAAGTCCTTGATTTCAAGGATAGCTTTTGGTGTCTGCAACATTCAAGAAAGAATTCCAATTACCTGAGAATGATTCTAATGCAATCCCTAATAACAACACAACAAGAGAATAACATAGATTAATGTAATATGTAGGTAGGATCCATTCTTATTTGTCAATATAATCATTACATTCGAGATTATCACAATAAGATTTCCAAATTATTCTTATGTGCAATTTATATTATGAAATGGCATATATACTATGGACAATGTGTAAAGCATGTAATAAATTGGCTGGCACAACTTTTTTTACTTGAAAAAAAAAAGAAACTGGAATAAAATTAGAAAGAGAAGAAAGTACAAATTGTTGAGGATAAGAAATCCTCAAATTACACCCAAAGAAAAAGACAAAACAGAACAATCTAATCCCCACCCCCCCAACACACACACACACACACACAAAAAGAAAAAAGATATTCAGTGTATAGGAGCTGTCCAATCTCCTTCTATATCACAAACAGCCTTGAAAAAAACCAGGGAAAGTGGCAAGGAGTATTGAGAGGTGCATACCTTCAGGACCAGATCCCTCACACAAACTGAGAGATATCTTGCAATATTGGCAACAACCATTATCCACTTTCCCTTGCCCGACGAACGGGAGGAAGACCGGGACTTCCTTCTTTTTGTTTTTCCAGCACTTTTGTTTGAAGACCTCAAAGCAACTTTTAAGCCACATATTAACAACTGCAGCTTTGGACCCCGAGAAATAAAACCCACAAGGCTCAAGCTGAGTTTAATTTCACCAACATGAACAGATTCAATAGCACCCTGTAGATATCTTATAAATCAAATAGATATTTTGCTATGAGCCCTTATGAAATAAGTCCATTGAAAAAACATGACAATGCCTTTAGAATAAAACATAGGATTTTAACTATGATCCAAAGAGGGGGGGATAATAATAAGATTATATAATAGCAAACCAGAAGCCAAGGGGGAGCTATATGAGAAAAAGCCGCAATAACAGACGACGACCCCTTTAGTAATTTCAATGGCAAATCCTCATGTTTAGTAAAAATAAAAATATCCCATAAAGAGACAGTAACTACAACTAATTAACTATATGGCATTACCTATTAAAAGGAATGCTTTCAATTAAAGGATGAACAACCTACTTTTTGTTTCAAAAGTATCGAAAAGCAGAATTTAGTGCAACATAGAAAAATACAAAGAAAAGAGAAAGGGCACTAGAACTAGACAACCAGTCAGCAGCAATGTTATCACAAACAATGAACAAAATATATTTCAAAATTATTTTTATTTAAGAAATTTATAATTATAATTTTATTTTTTACTTAAAAGAATTAAACCTATAATTGAAACATGTACAGACTCTGGGGGAGAAATTAATTTGAACCTCAAATCTTTACTTCATTTATCATAATGATATCTAAACAGAGTGAATCATGCTCCTTAAGCAGTAGCCTGGTTAAATGCTTTTCATTTGAAATTTAAAAAGATTTATTGATGAGAAAAGAGAGAATACACAGAAAATTACAAAAACAGAGGACTAGTGACTCTCTCAAACCAAAAAAAAAAATTAACAACAAAATGAATATTATAAAAACATTACGACCTTAATGCCCTTCAAAACTCCAATTATGAGATAACACAATAAATAAAAGGCAAAGAAAGACCTTTTTAAACTTCACCACCACATCTCTCAAACATCTCCATCCACTAACACGAAATCCAATGGATGCTCCCAAGACCTTGCTCAAGATCAAAGCCAAAAATGTAGAAGAAAACCTGTGAAAAGATTCATGATCAGCATATGTAATAGAAAGGATGCACAAGCTTCAACCTTCAAGTCTCTAAAGCACTGAAGTAATGGTGACATAATATTTGATCTTAAACCATAAAGAACAGTTTGTTATCAGTTATAACTAACTGCAACTGAAAAGGCCAACAATTGTTTGACATCATATTTCTTAGAAATACTAATAAAACCAGTCATGAACCTTCATTCATTAGCAGAAAGCAATAAAATTTTTAGTTGATGCTGTTCTTCACATAATATTATAGCCTCTATGATCAAGTGGTCAAGAGTTTGATCCTTGCTGCTCCAAGTCATGTTATTAGAATGAAGTTTCAATGTCGGTTATGATAGACATATGCCTTATCCACGCTTTAGGCACCATAGAACTTTCAAGTGAGAGGACGTGTTAGAGATTTTAAAAAATAATAATATTAATAAACCTCCACTGAAAAGCTTAAACAGTTAAACCTTTGAGATTAATTGAATCTTGACTAAGTTTACCCTCAAATACAAGAAACCAACAGCGATGATAGAGCCTTACTCAAGCTACATATTTGAATCAGGTCTTTAGTGTTACCGTAGTCTAAACAGAACCTTTAACCTTGAAGGGAATCTCGATCTTCCATAAAAAAGTATTGTGACCAAAATAAGCTACATGGCAATGAGCAGTTTATGGGACTCGGTGGTTTGTATGGTTAGAGAGATATGCAGCCATCTTCAAAGGCAATGAATGGTTTCTAGGATAGAATCTTCGACATTTCTTCCCTTTAAAAAAACATAAGCCTACTTCTCTCGTAAAAATGCATCTAATTACAACTTAAAAGGGAAAATAATTATTACTATAACGATGATGATGAGGGAGCCTTTACGATAAAATTTAAAGCATTGCCGCATTGGGAACTTACGTGTATAAGATCCAGAGTGAAATAGCAAGTAGCAATAATCCAAAGAAGAAAGAAGCTGCCATATTGAATGGGAAAAGCTTTTTCTCTCCGGAAAGGGGACGACGTTAATCTTGTTCTCGTAAATCCACCACAATATGAAAAATGAACAAGCTTCTCTCGCATGATGATTTCATGGCAAAATGAAACGCAATAATTAATGCGGAAACAATAAAAAACCCTAAAATGGAGTCTCCGAGATTTTTTGGAAAGAATGATGGTGTTGAGCGAATCAGACTTGGTCTTCGAATTCGAAAGCGTCATGGTCGGAAACTTTGATTGTCGTACACTTAGATCCGTCCCGTGAGGTGCTCGCTGATAAATAAATTGAAAACTGTAAGAGTCAAGAGAGAGACATGGTGAGAAAGCAGGCACTCCTAATTGTAGAGTAGTGGTGTATACTGTGAGTTGCGAGTGGCGCGAAATTAAGATCCAATGCGCGCGGTTACAGTAGAGAATTATGCTTTCCATTTCAATGATTATTTAATGGTGAAAACCACGTTTTGGTCCTCAACTTATGTGATAAATTTTCATTTTGGTTTTAAAGATATTTTTTATTTCATTTTGATTTTTAAAATTCTATATTTATTTCATTTTAATCCATAAAATGTGATCTCTTTTAATTTTTAGACTAAATTGCACTAAGACCCTGAGTTTTAAAATAGGGGCAGGAATACTCCTAACTTTTAAAATTTGACAGAAAAGCCCTCTAAGTTTTCAATTATACTCGCTTAGAAGTTAGAACCCTTGAGTTTTAAAACTTAACAGATAGACCCCTTGAACTTTCAATTTTACTCACTTAAGATCCCTAAATAACCTATTTTTTAAAAAAAAAAAAAAAACTCAAAGGTCTTAAGTGAACAAAGTTGAAAACTCGAGGGATTTATTTGTCAAGTTTTAAGACTTAGGGTTCTTAAGTGAGCACAGTTGAAAACTCAAAGGGTCTATTTAACAAGTTTTTAAACTTGAGTATTTTCTGTCCTAACCAAGACCACAAGAGGTTTAGTGCAATTTAGCATAATTTTTATCGTTAAAAAAGAAAATTCGTTCTTAATAAAAAATTCACTTGAATTAATAAAGTTGACGAGAATTTATTATCTTAATAAGAAAATAAGAGTATTTCATAAATGAGAAAATAACAAAATATTTTTTTAGTTATTGAAAGATAATTAATTTATTAATTTATTTTTGAAATATAAAATTTTATCATAAATGAAATGTATATTTAAAATAATAATAAATTAAATAAAATTTATTTAACTATCAGTTCTTGTTATTTACTCCTCTTCCAGACAATTTTCTTTCCTCCTTAAGTGACTCTTGGTCTTCTGCATTTTCTTTTTTGGGTCAAGGACTCTTGGTCTTCTCCCTGACTATTTCTTGCTTTATGTATGTGTATCTTCAATCTTCACAAAGAAAAGCTTCTGTATGGACGGAAGGAAACGAAATGGATCGGCATGCTATTCTTACGTTTCTGCTATCAAAATCACTCGGAGTTCTTGGCTGGTACAGCAATTTTCTTTTTCTTCATATATAGAGCCTTTCCTTTAATTGATATTTTGGTTAAATATGCCATTTTCATTTTTTCTTTCTTTTTTGTGACATGCAGGCCTCCATTGAGTTTGCTTTGTCCCTTGTAAGTTGCTAGTTATCTTCTGTGTTCTTTATTATTTCTTCAATTGCTTTTACGAATGCGAGCGAGTTATCAATTTGGTCTCTGATTCCACTGTGTTTTGCGAAAGGTACGCTTCTTTTCGGGCCATGGACAGTGATTCTCGCGCCGGTAATCGGCGATGCCTTGCTTTTTGGGTTATATTTTCTTTGCTCAAGATCATGGAATGGGAATTTGTAGGGCTATTCAACTGGTAATTTCAGGCTTGGTTTGTGAATTCCTTTCTTTCTCTCTCTGTTAATGCTGGATATTCAATTCTTTCTACCTCCCAAGTTCATGTGTTATAAAAAATGTTCTATTAACCTTTAGGGCTCGGCCATCACACTCTAATTTGACAAAACTTATATTTAGTGAAAGTTTTTTTGTTGTGTCGATACCATTCCATAACTGAGGGGCACATGGGTGCTGTTATATTTTTCTCTAGCTGTTTATCTTGTTATGTTCTAATTTTGTGCTCAACGCCTCAATTTACATGTAGAAATAATAATTGAGCATCAGTTTTGGTTTATAAGGAGAAAAGCTATAGGAAATCAAATTGGTTTTGGCTCATAAGAAAGAAAGAAAAACTTAACTTTGCCCTGTTTGGCTTCTTCAGCTATTACCGTAGTCTGCAGCTTGGCATCAATTATCGCTTGTGCTTTTGTGAAGATCATAATCTGCATGTTCTCACCCACCATCCTTTATTAGACTTGTTTGCTTTTACAGGCTCCCATGGTGGCCTCACGTGAGAGGGATGGCAACTATCTTTCTGGTGTTGCCTTCTTTCGGTGGTGCATCATACATATATACTTATTTCTTTAAGCAACATTGTACTGAAGACACATGTGAAAGAAAACCTCTTGATATTTCTAACAGGATAGCCATTAGAAGTAAGTTGCAAGAGAAGAAACCTGTATTATATCAGGTATATTCTTTAGGTATTAGCTAATTTAGCCTGTTAGCCTTTTTTTTTTTTTTAATAACTGGCATCAAGCTACTGACAACTCATTCATTGGAAAATTTAGGAACTTCGCTAAGGATGTCAAAATTTTCATTTCTCAGTTTGTCTATGAGTTTGACATGTTAAATGTTACAAACTTATTTGTGCAATAAATGACGACCAACCACTTGAAATTTGATTGCTTATACGTTTTAAACATGTATTTTCTTGCTAACAATTCCTAGTTCACATTTGACTCTATCTTAATATACATTTCTTTCTTAACAATTATTTGTATCAGGATAGTTATGATCTTGGTTGTGACTCAACCGAAAGGAATTATAATAGGTCAACTAGTAAGAAAAATACACAGAAGGAATGGAGCTGTGCCTTATGTCAAATTAGCACTACCAGTGAAAACTGCTTAGGGGCACATCTTGAAGGAAAGAAACATAAAGCTAAGGAAAATGATTTGAGAGTAGAGTTATGTGTAACAAAGAGCACCTACATGTTATCACCTACTACTACTCGCAAGAGAACCAAAGGAATGGTTATACTAGAAAATCTAAACCAAATTGCAAATCTTCTGAATCCAGTTTCCAGAACCATGAGATGGTGTGGGTGGGTAAAGCCAGAATTTGGATGGACAAAATTGAATACTGATGGTTCTATACATAAAGAAAATGCTGGTTTTGGTGGACTTCTACGTGATTACAGGGGTGAACCATTATGTGCATTTGTCTCTAAAGTTGCACAAGGAGATATTTTCTTGGTTGAGCTATGGGCTATATGGAGAGGCCTTGTTCTGGCCTTGGGTCTTGGAATTAAGTTAATATGGGTGGAATCTGATTCAATGAGTGTTGTGAAAACAATCAACAAAGAGCAGCCTTCAAGTTTTAAAGCTGGTTCCTGTGTTAGATACATATGGAAACTTCTACGCAAGTTTGAGAAGTATAAGGTTTCTCACACATGGCGTGAAACTAACAGAGCGGCGGATCATCTTGCAAAGATGGTTCTTTGTGGAAATGATGTGGTTTTGTGGCCGGATGATTTTTCAGCTAGCCTTTGCAGTATTATTGAAGATGATGCCAACGGAAGGAAATATCCTAGACGCTTATTACTGAATCCTCAACACTAAATGGGTTGGATGGACTGATTAGAATGGGTTTAAAGTTAAACTATTGAAGGGTTATTATTTAAATCCTAACAAATTGAATTGTTTTGTATGATTTAAAGTTTTAATATTTTTTTAACTCTTTAACCTTATCTCAGTTTTGTTTTTAAAATTGTCATACTATCATTTTTCTTTTCTTATCCTTCTCCTTAATCATTCTTTTTAAAAAAAAAAATTTGCTCAATTTTACTGTTTTAAAACTTTAATCTTCCTTTCTGACAATTATACAAAGCAAAATTTTCTCCTTTTATCTTTTTTTTATTACAAGCAAATAACTTAATATATATATATAATGTATGAATCATTTAAATATATTTTTAAATTTTTAACTTTTAACTTTGAATACTTTTTTTTCTATTTTAATATCATTTGAATCCTCTATACTCAACGATTTCTAAAGATATCACATTTTACCTTTATATATACATATATATATAAAACTTTCAATTAACAGTAATTTATGGATTATTCTCAGATGCAAAGTTTGATTCTTGACGTAGAATGCAATTATTGACGTGATATAATTATAACCATCGATGTAATTTAATATTAAAAAAAATAAAAATAAAAATAATAATTATTTAATCCTATCAAAACTGTATATAGACTCACATCACTAGTTACATACAATTAACAACTAACTCTTCGTGTCATTGGCACAAAAAAAAAATCCTATATTATTATCTTATTGGCTCATGACTCATTGTATTTCATATCAAGAATCAAAGTTTACATTATAATCTATCCCGTAATTTATTTGACTCACTTCACTCCATTCCATCCCATTAATTGCATCACTCTTTTTCACTCTCTTTAAAACTCAATCAACAAAGCAATCAGCAAATTTAGTTGCTTCATGAAGTTTCACTTTCATTCAAACTAACCGTAAAACACTGTCTGACCATCATTGCCCGAAGCACCATTTTATTGCGTACCAACACCTTTGATTATTTTTGCCTGTAATACATGATCCAACTATGGGGGTCGTGGCCGAATGATATGCAATTATACAATAATTTCTTTATTACGTCAAAATATAATTCGCATGGAAGTTCATCCCAAAAATAAACAATAACGGGTGCAAAAGGAGATCGAAAAACTGCCGAAGGCATTTTCCCATTGAAATTATACGACTGTACAGCATATTAACAATTTAAGATTATATGAACTTAAAAATATGGGCAACCCCCTGCAGCCTTCACCACTGATTCTAATTTAGGGTAGTTTCTAACTTAATATGTAAAACATGAGTATATTGCTCCTAAAAAATTATCAACCAAATCCAAACCCTTCATTTGCTTCATGAATTGCAAGCAGTAGCCTCTCCTCCAATTGTTCTCTAGATGGATACTCAGGAAGATCAAGCTGGTTGAAACTGCAAAAAAGAATCCATGCTCGTTTAAACTTAAGTCATGTGATCACCGTGATCAGATAAAAAAAAAAAAAATCAAATATAAGTTAAACATATTATACATATAGCGACAAATGAATAAAAAGGAAGTGGGAAAGTACCAGGTATGAGCAGAAGGCAAGTGATCAGGGCTCCCATATGCTTTGTGTATCTGAAACTTCTGAGATCCGGAAATTCCTTGAAGGGCACTGAAACCTTCCAATGGCACCTGAAAGTTGGTAGCCAAAATTAAACCCCTCGAAGTAGTTCTAACCGCACAAGGATATCTAGTTCTAGCAAAACTAAAATACATAAGCAAGACAACTCTACTAGATTAGCACCACAGCTAAAGACCACTCAAGTATCAAAAGTAGGATAAAAAAATTAATAGGAACAAACTACCAGCGAGCTGGATTACCATCCTAGTCCTACTCAATAAATTACAGTTACAACTCAAATTTACACTTCTTGCTCTCAAGAGAAGTCTTGATTCTTGACTATTTAAGCATATTCCAGTTGTCTGCAACTAGAAAATGCATATATATATATATATATATACATATATATATGTACAAACACACACTACGGAAGCAACTTACCTTGGATGTGCCTGTTACAAATTGCAACAATCGAGCCTTATCTTCTTTGCTGAAACCATAAACAACCTCCCAAAACCATTGGATAACTGGCGATGCAGCACTGTATCCAGAATACTCGGTATTTGCTCTCAAGTCATCCACTGAAACGAGGCAAAACTGTTTGTTAAAATCTTTCCACACAGTTTAAAGACTTGAAATGTTGGGAGGGCTCAAAAGCAGTTAACACATCAAGAAAGAATATGATTTTTTATGCAAGACTCACAATCTATATCAGGAAGCCCACTGATCAATAATTCCAGCTCTTTGTCATGGAATATAGATATAAGCTCCCTGGGAATCAATTCATTGAATCCTTCCAAGAAAGCATTTATTTGAGGTCGAATGGCAGTGGTCAACCGGTGCTCAGCAACCAAATCAACATATTGATGCTTATTCTCCTCCGTAACTTTGATATTCCGCCCACCAGGAATTAACTCATAATCAGTGACCTAGACATTTTAATCAAAATTAGATCAACAAAATAAATAATCTAATATAATATCTCAATAAGTATCTGAGCAGTCCGTACTTCTGTCCGCTCATATAAGATCAACTTTTCTTCATCTGCATCAATGCTAAAGGTAAGATCCAGAACATCACTAATATCATTCTGCAAATAAATCAGAAACACATCAGAATATTGTTACAGTAAACAAGCTTTAGACAATGAGTCAGGGAATAAAAAATACAAATGCACATGCCTCAAGCATCCATTTCAAATTTTTGAAGTAGTCAGGATCAATGGCTTCAATATCATGATATGTAACTTTGGCCCCTAGAATGTGCTTGTAGAATGAGCGGGTAAAATGGACATCCAAGAGCTGACCATCAAATAATGCTTTCGCAACCTGGATAATGCGAAAAAGGGGTAAGAAAGAAACATATATGATTAGCAGCGCACAAAAAGTGCAGTTGCAAATGGGACTCACCACTCTTCCAACAAATTTGAAATAAGAAAGATGCTCTGTTTGGTAAACAGAGTTAGGGTTTGGCTGAAATGTTGATTCATTGCCCACAGTAGTGAAAAGAAGGGCTCCTTTGTCAAAAATAACTCTAGACAACAATTGGTACCATTCCCTTGTAAGCCCTCCTGCATCAATACCTTCCTCCCCTTGGAAGTGAACGGTCAACCTTCCCTTAAGATCTTGAGATGATCTCATGCGAAGCTGGTTATAAGAATCTTCTAAAACATATGCTCTTCTAACTGATATTCTTAAGGGGCTGTGATGATGGTCATGCTGATGCTTTATCTTTGATCGGAAGTGGGCACGCTTGTTATCAAAATCAATAAATCTTGGAACCTTCAGCATGAGGGAGAAAGATTTCTCAAGCAAACCAGGATTTTGCCTGATAAAAGCATTTAGTAACTTCCTGTGCTTCTCTGAGAACTTGACAAAAACAGCATTTTTCTCTTCAACTTTCACAGCCAGTGCACATGCTTTCTGTTGTGTAGCTGAGCTGCTGGCATCTTCAACATCAGAAATAACAGGGATACTCAAGTCTTGACTAGTACCCAGCTGAGCAGGGTGCAGCTTCTCACAAACCACAAAGAAAGATTCAATGTATGGTAAGATATTCTGAGAACCTGGTGGAAGTGGAGGCATTACACTAGTCGGTTTAGATCCAGAGGCTCTGGAAGGGGTGAGCAAATCAGATGCTGACTCTGAGTATGACTCTATCTTGCTAATGCAACCGCTCAGTTCATGCCACAGAGGCTCTAAAGCTGAATTGATTTCCCAAACCTCAGAAAGGGCTGGAGGAACAATCCTAGCACTTTCTTTCTCAGTCAGTGACGTGACAAGCGAACTTAAGGCCTGCAGAACTCTCAGAATTGCAGCTCCATCACAAGATGTAGTGCTCAGAAGAGAGTTAACTGCTTCACTGAAAACACGTAACTCATCCATTGCAGATGAAGTCAAGTTTTGAACTGCTCCTGCCAGCTCAGTGACAAAAAGTTGACAGTGAATAGGAGCAATGGCCACCAATTTCTTCATTACCTCCGCCACAAGAGTGTATGCATTGTCCGACAATCTAAAGTAGAAATTAACCATCAGATCAAGTATATAATTGCCAAAATAAACAGAACAGATTTTACAGAACAGTAGCTTACTATGGTGAGTGAAATAAATTCTGGAGTTCAAAGAAAATACATGTAAAAATGCTAGACAAACATTATTAAGCCAGAAACAAACAACATCACAGCTCAAATATAAGATGCATTTGGTTCAATCCACATAATCCCATTCCCAGCAATGTGATTCTCAGGAATCTACCAAGAATGTTAAAATCATTTGGTTTGTTAAAAATTTCTCAAGAATATTCTTTGACATTCTTAGGAATGTTTGGTTTATGTGTTCTATCCACTTTAAACAATTTTAAGAATGAAAACCTATTTATCAAAAATACCCATAATATCTTTTTAAAAAGAAATTAACCATTTTTTATCTTTTTTTTTTAATAAAGAACTTACAAACAACTATAGTTGAATTTGTGAAAGTGATGGAGGTGTTAGTGCGGTGGTGGTGGTGGAGGTGCCAATAGAAGTGTGGTGGTGGCATTGCGTAGAAACAGTGGCATTAGCAGTGGTGTGTAGAGACATCACACTAGTGGTTGTTGCAACGGCGAAGGTAGTAATGGTGGCAATAATAGAGGTAAATGTGTTGAGGTAATGGTAATAACGATGGTGATGTTAATGGTGTGCAGAGATGGTGGTAGTGAAGGTGATGATAGTAGTGGCTAAAGTGGTGGAGCAGGGCCAGTAGCTACAGAGGTAAAAGTGGTGACAGCGATGTATGATGAGTGGAGAAGAGATTGCTTAAGAATGATAACGTGATAAGCAAAAACATTTTCATGCCAGGCTGCCAGGGAATGAAACATTCTTACCCCTCTAGATGGAAATGAAAATTAAAAATCAACAGAAACATTGCATTATAAAGATTGCAGCAGTTTCAGGAATATTTTTTCTAACCATCAAGCATGGGAATCTAAGATTTCATATCTTATTCACGGGAATTAAAAAACATCCCATGTATCAAATATCCTCTAAATGTATGGAACTCTTGTAGAACAATCTGAAAATAATAACGAAGGTATTATTTTCCATAATTAAGTCCCACCCTAGCCACCAGACAGGAGCTCCTAGTTATAATAACTGAATACATATAAGCTAACATATTGACAAAACTCAGACAGTAGTATATGTTGGGCCTTGGGGGGGAAGAAAGAAAAACAAGGGATAAGTGCAATTTAACAAGCATAAACCGATTATCATACCCTTCTTGTGCAAGCAATGAGCACAAAAGCCGGAGTTCAGCTTGTGGCAGGTCACTTAATACTCTTTGAGTCTCACATTCTTTAAGATTTTCAGAGGATTCGGGATTGGAGGCAACAGCTTTAGCAGATTTATCAACCGCAGACGACATAACAGGATCTGTATTTGCATCTTCCTCCATTGACGAGATTTGTGGACCGGATGATGGCTCAGAAGTAGAACTGGGAAGTTTGTCAGATGGACTCAACTTGCTTCCAGCACTATCAATGATAACCTCCAGTAGATTTAGCAGCTGGAAAAAATAAAACAGATAAACAGTAACCATGTCAGCTCTGTCTGCATACACAAACAAGACACCAAACATACCACCATATAAAAAACCCAAATCATCACCTGCTCAAGATGGGCTATGCTCCTCAAATAAAGTGGCTGGTTTAAAAGACTCAAAAGCATTGCAATGGAGATGTATCCATTATTATCACTGTCAACATCATCTCCAACAACCATCACAGCTTTGCCACGCACATCATTGGCATTGTCTAGTTGTCTTAAAGCAGAACGATGCCTAAACTGAAGCAAAAGTTTTGCCACATAGGGATGGTTACGAGCGAGATAAGTGAGTGTTTCTAGTATACGGCGAGAGAGCAAGGGAGGAACTCCTATGAATCAAGCAACACATAAAATATTAGTAAGATGCTCTGCCACTAAGTAAAATAGAAAGGTTCAGCAATTAGTATTAATTGTCTCTCTAACACAAACAACATTGGCGAAAAAGAAAATGGAAGTGTTTTCAATTAGTCCTCTCAATTATTACTGCCACAAGATTGAAAACTATGCACACCAAGTTACTAGTTAATTGAAAATAAATAAAATTGTAGGATAACCACCAATAAAGGCAAGGTATGATGCGTCAAAAACCATTAAAAATGCTTGCACCACTCCATTACAATGAGCTGTTTATTAAAACAACTTCTACACACCTATAACATCCATCATTAGAAATATACAAATACCACTGTTCACTGATTCTCAGTCACATAATAAAGTAATATATCAAACTAAATTTATTTATTTACAATCAAGATTGATCAACAGGTCTTACCATCAAAAGATTGAGGACGTGCATACATTACATTGCTCTGACAACCATACAGTCTATAAAGTGGCTCAGCAGCACTAGGGTAATTTCCAGTCTTTTTCACATCAAGCATAAGTAGGTCCATCAGAATTTTCACCAAAGAAATTCTGGTTTCATTATGGGCACAAAGGTTCAAAAGAAGCCTCTGCAATTGTCCTTTATAGAGTGGCTGAAAAAGGAAATAAATGATAATTAACCAAAGAAATTAAACAAAAATTCTTGAAGTACCATTCAGTATCATAAATTGGTACCTGAACTACACGAAATAACCGAATCAAGGCATGCAAAGCTTCCATGTCAACTAGAGGTGCTCCATCAGCTTCCACTACCTTATTTCCAATAGATCTACGTGAAGAAATGCTTCCCCCAGCTCCATCCATCCCAGAACCAATACCCTCACCACGTCTTGAAGTCTCACCTCTACGACTTCTGGGATACATACCAAAGAGGGTACGATTGTAATTTTGTGCAAAATTCTCCCGCAACATATTTGCCTCAGCAACAAGAGCAGGTGTAAGGTTGGCAAGGATGGCATCAGATGACGTTAAAAGAACCTGAGGAGAACATGAGAATAATATGTACAGATATCCAATCTCACATGTATATGGCTAGGGTCCAACAACAAACTTACCTCTTGTCGTAAATCTCTAGGAAATGTTGCAATTATTGAAACTGTGTCCATTTCAACAGGTTGACCTTCCAACTCTTGAGATTGATGAAGTCTCTGGGCTTGTTGTTGTGCTAGAACTTCAGCTCGAATATCTGGGGGAAGAGCTGCAAGGAATTCTGGATCAATATCCCCAGTAGTCTGAGATTCAGCATTTTCTGGTTGTGCCACTTGACCTTGTTGAGCTGAGAGAACTTCAGCACGCAGCTCCTCAGGAAGAGCATCAAGAAATGCAGGATCGATTGCTCCAGAAGCAGCATCACTATTCACCTGATGCTCTGCTGCTGGCCCTTCTTGATCTGCATCTCGGCTAGAATTTTCAGGAACTTCAGTAACACTATGGAGGGAGGAAGCATCTCTCCCAGCTACATGAGAAGAATGACCAAAAGCCACATTTGATCTTCTTGTACGTGCAGCCTGTGAATCACCTGCTGGTACCCTTTCTGCAGAAACCTGCCTTTCTCCACCATCATCATGGCCATCAACACTTCCAATCTCAACATCTAGGCTTCGAAGGCTTTCACCAAAAGTTGCTCCACTGCCACTACTCTCTTGGCTCACAGCTTCAACATCCCGTATAGCTGTATCATTTTGCTCAAACTGCATCTCACTCACCTGTGAGTGCGTACTTGATACATCTGCCTGCTGTGATCCAGTTGCTGTGGGTCTCATCTCCGCATTGTTATTATCAGTATTAGCTGTAGGAGTCACAGTACCATCTTGATTTGCATTACTTTCAGCAGGGATTTCCAGCCTTGCACTTCCTGAGGCGTTTGTCTGGCTCACTTCAACTTTACTCGGAGGATCTGCTTCTGCTATGTTCTGATCAGGTGACTTTTCAGGGGTAGGCCGCCTTAACTGAGAGACAAGCAGCTCCTCAAGGCCTGGTGGTACAACACCACTGTTTGATCCACCGCCCTGCTGGTTGTTATCAGTCCATAAATTCAGGCGGTGTCCATGGCGTCCACTCCTCAGTGATCGGAAGATATTATCTAAACTTGTTAAACTGTTCTCCAGTATATTGTCTGAAATTATATTTAAATAGAAAGCAGTCAATCAGTGTTGTAAAAAAATAAAGATAGCAAATTCAAAAATAAAAATTAAAAAAAATCATTATTTGAGTACTATGTCAATTGACAATAGATAAACAAAAAAGGAACAAGCCTGATTGTGAAGATGTTTGGAATGAAGATGGTCCAGCTAAGAGTGGATGACGTGAAGGAGCAGCAGTATCACCAGTTCGGCCCAAAAGACTATAGATGGATGTGGTCCTCCCAGGACGTCTAGATCCAAAGAGTTCAACTGGCATCACATGAAGGGCCTCATTTGGAAAAGTATTATCTCTGCCAAAAACCTCTATATGGTCAAAAACATTTATTCCATTAATGCCCTCTTCAAGCCGCAAGATAACCCCATCTTCATCATCCTCATCATCTTCATCATCCTCCTCCATCACTTCATCATCAAAATCATCATCGTCGTCGATCTCGCGATCATCTGGATCTGTGTCTGGATGTGGCAAGTGATGGACTTCCTCTTCTTCCAAATCATTATGTTCCTCATTCTCTTCATCGTCTTCATCTTCACCATCATCTCCAGACATCTCATCATCCTCATTGTCATCATCCTCATCAAGATTTTCTTGTTCATGAGGCTGGAATTCAAATCTTATCTCGACATTTTCAATGCCATTCTCAAGGCCTCTAGCATTCTCAGAAGTTTCATGCATGTAATCGGCATCATTAGCAGGAGCAAAACTCCCATCAAGGTTTTGGTCATGTTCCATGTCATCAGTAACAGGTTCAGACTCACCATAGGACTGAATTGCACTGTAGGGTGCAATGTGGTCAGCTTGAAGGGAATCATGATTAGCCTGAGATGTCATTTCCATGGACTGGGACATATCATCAATATTCTCTGTCCTTCCACGATGATTAAGATCAGAGGGCTTAGAACCATCACCCTTCCCTGCATTAGAATCAGCTGAATGGACATGCTCCTTCGTAACCAATTCAAGAGCTTTAATAATTCCAGTAGCAACTTTAGATGAGTCAGTATGGTCTAGGTCCAATACTTGCAGAGTACAAGTGAATGATTTAACCAGACCAGCATCCATAAAAGTGGCAGAGGCCTCTGCTGAAATGGATGAACCAGCAGGTGTGCGAGCAGCCAAAACATCATTGAGTAGATCAACAAAAACCTGAATATTGTTGCCTGGCGACCTGACAACATTAGAAGAATCAACAAACTCATTTATGATATGACTAATCTCACTGAAAACCCTCCTCCTTGCCTCAGTAGAACGAACACAAGCAGCCACCACAAACTGATTAGCCCTGGTTGCAAGTTTTTGTTTCCAATCACCATCAAGTTTCTTGTCCTTCTTGGAACTTCGAAAATGAGGAAGAAAATTATGAAGAATATGGTGAAATATTCCACCCGTGCTTAAAGCAGCTGGACTCCTTTGATGAGTGACCCTAGTGCTGCTCATTTCAGCATCCCGTCGAAGCAGAACATGTACAGATGATGAATACATCAATAATATCTCTGTCAGAAGCTTCAAAATAAATACAATTTTTGCAAGTGATGCAGAAGCTTCCTGCAAGCTGGTTTCGTTCTCATCAGGCATGGTAGCAACTGCTTTTCCTTTTCCCTTAACAGCAGAAACATCAATATCCATGTCACTTGAGGTTGGGGCGCCAGGAAGGGCATTTATGGACGTTTCGTCCTTCAGAGGGGGTACAAAAGTGCATATGGATTCAAGGAGTAGTTCTATGACATTAATAAAACTCTGGGTGGGTTTTCTATGACTCTTGCCACTCTTTGAATTAGAATCAAGACTTTTTCCATGGCCATTCCCAGAAGCTGCTGAGTTAGCATTTCCCAGAGCACCCTTCCCATCATTAATCTGTGTTTTGTCTTTCTCCAGTAATTTATCTTTCTCCTTTTCTTTCTCCTTAGGTTTTTCTTTATCACGATCTTTCAGCAAGACAATGAAAGGCCTTTCACCTACCATCTCAACCTGGCACACAGACTGAGCAGCCTGCATAAAAATCACTGGATCCCGAGAAATAACAGAAGCTAAACTCGACAAGAAATTGCGAGGAGTGAGTCTTCCAATTGGATGCCGATTAGAAGCAACTAAAAGACTATGTTTGATTTCAGACTCCATTGCTTGCTGGAGAGTTTGTGGATCCTCAAGGACCTGACGTATAATACTAGCAGCAATATTGTCAAATCCAGGGAAGAGGCTACTGGTCGGCAATGAAAGGAGTAAACTTAAACCACCAGCATCAAGAAAACTAAGGGCAACAGAATGATTTCTTGTAAGATTTGAACATAGTAACAGAACAGCATGCATCGTATCTGATGGAAGTTTGTTCTTCATACAACTACAAGCAATCTCAACAAGTCTCTTCTGCTCATGTATATTTGCATGCTTCAAAGGAAGTCCCAATGCAGACTGTAATTTGTTTTGCCTATCCTCATCAATAGTAACTGATGTCTGTTGGCTATCCACTACTTCCTTCTTCAGCTGCTCTGCAATTTCAGAGTTCAGCTTTTGATCCACTTGCAACAACCTGTCTAGTGCAAGAAAGGCAGCTGTGACCCATTTTGGCACCTGCTGCTTCGCCCTGCTATCAATACTAGTATCCCACTGGTAGAGTAGATCTGAGGTAATTTTGATCAAACCACTTGATGAAGCCGCTTCCCGTGCCACAGCATCCTCATTCAGAATTAGAGCAAAAACATGAAAAAGTGCAGCCAGCATGGTACTATTTCCACTACTAAACGGAACCAAACCACATTCTTTGATCCGGTCAACAATAAATGTGACAACGTTAGACCTATACTGACCATCATCTTGAGAACAGATAATCACAAGCAAGTCTCGGACTGGAAAAGCAAGAGTTTCCTTCTGCAAAAGTCTTGCACAAGTAGATAATAACTCATCAATGGGTGGAAGTTGGACAATCTCTTCCTCAATCTGCTGAGTATTATCATTTGAAGCAGTGTCTTTTGTGTCTGATTCAGAATTCCCAAGGGACATGGCAAGAGCACGGGCAAGTTCATCATCTTCTTGAGTATCCTCTGGATTGGAGAACAACCACTCCATTGCCAACTCCACACTATTTGACCCAACGTGCCTCAAAGATTCCTCTGCTCTAGTCCTGGAAAAACCCATTTCCACAATAGTTGAAATGGTTGTTTCATTAGGAGGAGGCCCTGTAATTCGAGCACCATTGCTGCTGTTTACATTTTTTACTTCAACCCCATGATAAACATGCTTAATGATAGAGATAACTGTAGAAATAAATTCATAACTACAATCAACAAATTGAGGATGAGTCCAAACGGGGAGTACAGCCTTCAACACCATGGATTGGAGGACCTTCACAAAAGTCTCAGCATCCCGTGGGAAAGGAATATCCCCGTTCATAAGGGGCTGTGCAAGCAAGTGCTTAGTAAATGAAGATAAAATAAAAGAGGAGGTCACTAGATGATCCATAAATTTACCATAACTAGCTAAAGGACCATAAATCCATGAATGATAAGTATCTTCCTTGTCATCTTGCTTCGAATTTCTATCATCAGTTTCCATAGGTGAAGCAGGAGCCCGATTCACTGCAAAGAGCAATTGACTGGTAGCTTCAAAGGTGGTCAATACAGATTGAACAACCCCATGTCCATACAAACACTTCAATAGAACAGGGTTGCATGAATCTGGTTTCTCCATTAGAATGCTATCCATAAAACCAATCACTTTACCATAATAACGGCACTTTGTTGAGATGGATGCCTCTGCTACTGGAATATTTACATGACCAAAATTCATGTGATCTAGAGAAATGGATGCAAAAGTAGAAGCTACTGATTTTGCTGCAGGACTTACATTCACAATATCATCACGTCGACGAGAAGGCAGCAGCATTACCTTTCCTAACTCTTGAAACAGATGGGTGATGTGAAATGAGAGTGATCTGATCATGTCACAACAAGATGTATAATACGGCCTCTGCCTCTCATGTTCTTTCTTACTAATAGCCCCAGAACCATCAGAAGGCCCAGAATGATGCGACTGATTACTGGAAGCTAACCTCATGTTTGAAGGACCAACAGAACCTGATCTATTCTGAGAACCAGTGGCACGACCCAGATCTCGATACAGGTTTATAAGGTCAAAAAATTGAGATTCAATGCTCCATCCTGAAGTCCTTCTTCTCAGTAATGGATCAAGAAACTGCCTGAAAGAGTTGAACCGTTGCTCTTCAGTTTCATTGGCATCCACTTCTGCCAATTGTGAATCAGCAGAACAAGCCCCGTCATTCTCAGTATCAGGCTTTGTATCTTCAAGTAGAGCAATTTGCCACAGAACTTCGCGATGCACACGTCCAATGTCCTCCAGAACATCTTTACTACCATCTCCAAACTCTGTCAGCAATGCAGTCACCCAGCGGTTGTCTTTCGAGGCAGCAAGAAACAGAAGGAACTCAACCAGGAAAAGCGAAGAAAAGATGCAAGTGCCACTATCACGTGTCATCCTTGGATCCAATAATAAATGTCCTGAAGCTGCATCAAATCCAGCTAGTGCTTTCTTCAAGTGCTCTCTGAGGGAGAAACAGAAGGCACGGGCCAGAGGAGCAGAGTGATGGTGAGCAAACCCTTTAAAAACCATGGTACTATGTAAAGCAATAGACATGCCATCAGATGATTGTGCTATAGTGGGTCGTAATAACAACTTCAACAAAGCTTCAATTCCTGATTTTTCCACAAATAACCGACATGTTTCAGAATTTTCCATTGTCCTGTGAACCAATACCATCAAATGAAAAATGCATAGCCTAATAAACTGATCATCACTTATTGCTTCTGCAGCTGAATCTGCTGCACCTACAAGGCAGCAATGACTATCATTTTCTTTGTCATCAGAATCTGTTTCCATAGCAGTACCCTCATTAACTTTTCCAGAACATCCTGCACCATCACCATCCCCGAATGATGCAATTTTATGGATGATTTCAATGATAATATCAACACCAGTACTTCTCAATGGAGATGCATGCCGTAGAAGTTCCTCAAATGCATTTGCAAGAGGAACAATAGCCTCATTCATTGCTAAGACATACTTTTTGCTTGTGAGTATGTCAACAAGGAACCTCAGTGATGAAGTTTCTTTGACAGCCTCTAAGCCCTTGGCATTAAGACAAATAGCACCCAGACCATTAGGAATACATGTCAAAGCTCTAGAAGAAGGAAAAATACCAGACGCAACTGAAGATAGAAATGCATCAGGAAGACCCATCTCATGAAGAGCAGAAAAACATGTAGGATCTTTGTGGATTATTTCACTCATAACAGTAACAGCTGAGTAATAAACATCACCTCCAAACTTATCTACATTCCCAAATATCAATGCTAGAGTTGCAGGGAAAGAACTGTCTTGTGAATGTTGAGATCTGGTGGAGTTTGCAGGGGCATATGTTGCAGAACCAAGTGCCTTGAGTGAGACCTTTATGAGCCTCCTTTGGGAGTACAGCTGATCAGTACCGTGTCTTGAGCTTTCACCGGTGAGCATCACATCATTTTCTCCAACCAAACCAATTACTCTGTGCACCTCTATTTGTAATCTCTGGGCCAAAAGTTCAACACCCCCCAACTCTTTAAACAAGGATACAGCCGAGCTACTATAGTCCATAAGCTTCTGGAGTGTTTTCACAGCAAAACAGACGAGATGAATATGGGCAGGATCAGAATCCTCCAGCAAAGGCAAGAATGTAGGGACCATGCCAGAACCCCTAATATTACTGCCAGAAGTTGAGGTTGAAACAACATGGAGAAGATAGAACTGAAGAAGTGCCTCAACAAAGGAAAGAGATGATGGATCATTAGAACTTTTTAATGACAAAATAGCCCTCTGGAGAACATTCAAGAGTACCATGCGATTCCCACCAGCAAAGGTTAAACTAGACCCACTCAATATCCGTGCCCGTTCATGTGATGATGTATATGCTGCTAATTGAGCTCCTAATGCAAGCATTGCTAGTGTTCTGATGGATCCAGAAACAGTTTCCTCAGACCGAACAACCCTAATCAACTCATTTGTGTATTCTGGTTCATTAGCAAAAAAGGACACAAGTTCATCATGAGCATCACTCGACTGGACTAGCACAATGAAAGCAAGAAGGCAAATCCTGCTATAAAACCTGCATATTCGGGGAGACCGGAAGGAACGAGCATATCTAATTCTAGTGAGCAAAGAAAATCGAAGCTCTGGAGGTACACTATACTGCTCAATACACTGCTTCAACAATGACAAATCATCTTCTTTCTGCAAATGCATGTCTGGCATATGGATAACTCTTGAACTAGGCAAAACTGTATCTACACTGTGTTCCATGCTTTGAGGACTAGGTCCATGCAATTCAAAATAAAGAGTAGAACCTATGCGGTAATTAGATTGGTCGCAACCATTCTCTACATCAGAGGGAAACAAGCACAAGGCTTCATCTTGTGTTTTTTCATTTGCCATAATACAAGAGTACAATCCCAGGCCCTCCTCCTTGCTTCCCCACCCCTGTGCTAGGGACAGGAGATAGCTGTTAACTGAACCACATCCAACCGTCTTTGCACTTCCAAGAAGCTTGGAGGGATTTATTTTTACAAGCGCAGAAAGAGTTTCTAATGTGGCAATAAGAATCTCAGGATCTGTTGACGCTAGTAAAAGCTTGAAATGCTGAAAACAAGAGGGAGGAATATTAAAAACAGTTTTAAAAAAGGAATTAGAAACATGGATAAAATAGAATAAAGAAAGAATTATAGTGCATAAATTGCATGAGGATATTTTCTGACCAACTCACCTCTAAGCCATCAAATGAACTTTTGTTAGGACAATTCTCTAAAATAATTTGCATCACCCTTAATATTTGCAGAATTGCATGTTTTGGTAATGGACTTTCATCCTCTAGAACCTTATCAGACAGTGTCAAATCATTTCTACAAGACAAATACATCTTGAAGTATGTATCAAAATGAAGAAACAATGGCCTCCAATGATGAAAATTCCCCTGGAACGAAAGCAAAAAAGCATATAAGTAACGGGGAAAAAGACAGATGCTTACGAGAAAATTACCATGATATTACCTTATTGTACTCCCACCGAAAACCGGACAATGGTATTGCTATGTCTTGTAATGGACACTGTATAACCTTCTCAATAAAGGCTTTGATCTTGGGAGGCTGAAATAAATCAAACACCAAACCAAGTTAAATTGCTCCGGGAATGAGGAAAGATTGAAAAAAAAGTAATAATAAAATAACTAAATAAGATGATAAAGTTTCAATTCAATGTTAGGTCATCCAGTCCCTCATCAGAAATCTGAGTGCATTATAAAGATGGAAATACACAAGAAACCACAAACATGAATACAATAACCAGGGCTGGTTGCAGTTAAATTAATATTCACAACATATTGATCTGAAATTAAGATCACCCACATGATCAATTTTGAGAAAATATTCAGAAAAAATTAAACAGAAATTAACAGAACTGAATTCTAGAGCAAGTCAGAAACTAGAATTTGCTAATGAAGGAACCAAAATTCCAATGCATTTCTGAGATTACATTGGATTGCTGCTAAGAGAGATAAGGTGGCAAACCAGAAGGCATCAATAACATTAAGCCATTCTCTGTCCAACAATTACTCCAATCTCTTAACAAGTCAATCTCCTGGGAAACTCAAGCAGCTCATTTTGCTAGACAAAAGGCACTAAAGCACTAGCTAAAGTGAAGTAACATATCAAAAAAAATTGAAAAAATAGATATGTTGCTACATAAATAAAGAATAATTGAATTTTATCTATTGGTATCCTCTAAATTTATACAAGAAACCTGTCATGCATTCGTATCTTTTAAAACTCATATTTTTTAGATTCTCGTTATTGGTGAAAATTTTAAGAATATATTCTAAAAAAACTTTATTTTAAGAATGTACATTAGAATATTATTATTACTAATAATTTTTAAATAAGCTAAATTAGTTTGTTTTGCAAGGTTATTTGTGCAAAACTTCCCCTATTAGCCACTCTCTCTACCTTGATTTATTTTAGACTCAGCTTGATGAAGGACATTGAAGGTCGCAGTTTAGCTGAACAAAGATGAAATAGCATTTTACTAATAAATTAGCAAGTAAATAAGAGTGAATGAGCTTCAAACAATTTCAGAAATTCATGACTGGCTATTTTTCCAATTCACCAAATGGCCAGAGGAAAGCGCCTAGGTGAAGGCGCATTGCCTTGTCATCAAGAGGCAAGGACATGTCTAGTGCCGTGTCTTTGCCCCTTAACTTTACTGGATCATTTGCAGTATTAATTTTCCTGGCTATATACTCAAGATAAACTCAAGTAGCTCCATTTCACAGCTAGTTTTCCAGGTTATTCCATATTCTAATTGGTTAATTGCACATATAAAGCAAATGGGATTCTAATGATGCTAAATTTATAACATGTAGGCTATTCTATTACTTTCTCCAGTTTAGTTCAAGAACAGTCAAATCTGCATTTTGAAGTGGTAGGTGCCATTAGCATATAGTACTTGCAAGAAAAAAATGCAGATAGTAAACCTGCTATACTGATATAATCACCCAAATAGTGAACATAAAAGCTTTGAAAGTATGCAATAGAAAAGCTTGTGACGCACCCGCTCATCATCTATCAGTATATATGAATAGAATGGTGGGAAAACCATAATGGGCTAACCCATCAATCAGATAGTAATCCAGTAAAACCCTAATCGAGGATATTATAAAACCGTGCAGAGAAGGTAAAAATTCTGCAAGTTGCAACAAGTATAAACAAACTCACCGGCTCAGAGTCCAGTTTGACGGAGGGACCAATGGCACCCTCGCTGGACAGAAGCTGCCGCAGCCTCGACGGCCAGCTTGATCTCAGGGTTGTCATCTCACCTCAACTTCACTACTGCCCAAAAGAAATTACAACAAAAATCAAAAGAACCGAAAAAAAATATATGTATGTATGTATAGATAATCCAGAAAATGAGTAAACCGATACCAAAAGCACGAGAATTGAAAAAGATGACACCATAATCAAAAAGTTGTATTGGCAAAATACATTGAAAAATAGATCATATCCATCACATGCCTGTATAAATATTGCTATGTGCCTTGTGTGTATTTGGAGGAGAAACGAGTACCTCCGAGAGATGAGAAAAGAAGGGATTGGGTGCACACACATCCGAAGTGCGAAATGAATAGAACGCAAAGAGAGAAACCCCAAAGAAAGGAGCAAGGGGTTGGGTTGAGAATCGCTGCCTCTGTGTGCGTCTGGGTGTGTGCGTCTTCTTTGTGTATAATTTAATTTTCTAGACGAATTTTAGGCCTATTCCGAGGTAGAGAGTGAGTTTATATATTGTGAGAACTGCGCAGAGTCTTTTTCTACTGATGGGTCTACGAGAATTGAGAAAGGCGCTTTTACCTTCCTTGCCCTTAGGTTTTTGGGTATTCCACTCTCTGTCTTCTTTGTTTGCTTCGACCTCAAATCACCTCCTTTGTTTGTTTTGGTGACTTCTCACTCCTAGCAAACATTACAAAAAAAAAAAAAA
>QANZ01044666.1:216361-235276 GCA_003254925.1 Chamaecrista fasciculata
AACTATAAATTATCACGAAACTCAAATGCGTGTATTAGTTGGTTTGATACAAAACCCAAAATCTTGTGCCAAGTGGCAGTTGCAGAGCCTCGAAGGTGAAAACTTATTGAGAACAACTGTGAGATAGAGCACTAAAATGTGTGATTTATTAACACATTAATAAATCATTACGTGAAAGAAATAGGTGCTCGTTTGCATTATAAACTTGCATTCTATACAAGGACTAAAATTATATTTTTTTTATTAATATTTTTTTATATTAAGGTTACTCAATAAAAATATGACGCTGGTCAATTATTTATACTAGGGGCTTTGCGTGTCCTAACGGGCACGCAAATATGTATATAAAATAAATAAGGGACTAAATTGTTAACTTAGTAAAGAAAGAGAGACCAAATAGTAAATTTTCTCTTATTTTTAATTCATAGACTATAGTTTTAAACATGAACGACCAGAAAGGGGTAGAGCCATATAATATAAGATATAACGACTTTCAATAAAAATAATAAATAAAAGATAGTATTTTATAATAAGAACATGTGATCAAAAAGTTTCTTTTTATATATTTACTTTTCTATTTGAATTAGCTTTTGGTGCCTTACATTTTCTTTTGGGTTGTGTTTTGAGTTTTGACTAATATGAATTTGACTCATACACATGTTTAGTTGTGGGAGAAGAATTTTATAACATGAATAATTATATTTAGTTAGTTAAATTTACCTCCCTATTAATTACCATCCGACCACATTCTTATAAAAACTCTCAATCAAATTCTATGGTGAAATGCAAGACTAATAGGAATTGGATCCAACAAAAGGAGCTAATCTCTCGTAACATAGTAAATCTAAATTCAAATCTCCGTTAAAAAAAGGTATTCACGTCTTACAATGTCTCAAATAAAATTATCTCCCATAAAAAATACTTATAAAAAGCCAAAAAGGTACAATGTAAAAGAAATTAACTTTTCTATTAAATTTTTAATGCAGATTCATAAGAGTCGTATTTAAGTTTGTGTGAAATCGAAACACTTATCGATAGCAAACAATGGTAGTTGTCACGTAAGGTTTATCTTTTGATATATATATACACTAGAATATTCCTTGGAAGCACCTTTGTTTTTTTTTGTTAAAAAAAATGGAATAGCGGCATTTTAAAATGATTGATTTTACTAGAAAATTATTTTTATTTTGAAACAATAGATGATTAGTATTTGCAAAACTTTTTATTAATTTGAAATTGATAAAAAAAAGACATGAATTTAGTGAAAAACTTTTCTTCACGTGAAATTTATATTGCATTTTATTAAGTATAATAGATGTACAAATTGATTCAGTAAAATAACTTACGGACAGAACGAATTCATTCACAATGATAAACAAATCTAGAAGCTAAAGGGGAGATTTTTCGTTTGTTTGTATGTTTCAAATAAGCCTCTGCAAATAATACTATTCAAAACATTGTCGAATATTAAATTTGTAAAATAATTTTATCAGAACTTAGAACTTTTTTTTTTGGGCCAAATTTAAACTGGAATTTATTACTTCATAAAGGATTAACCTTTTTTGTCAGACCTAACGACAAAGAGATACATTTTTTTTTTATCAACATGATTGTGTTTGTACTATTTTATTAACACCAAAATATGCCTGAGTGTGAGCTACATTCCAAAATGAAAGGCAACTCACTATCAGCGTGCGTATTGTTGATGTCCATCAAAGAAAAATTATGCATCCGCAAGATTCAGTTGTAACATGATAAATTTAAGGATAGCAAGAATTTAGAGCAATTTCAGTAAGAATTCTAAGGAAATCTAGTATTTTTCTCATGTTAAATTTGCGGCCTTGCCTGAACCACAAAAATGGTGCCATCTTTAACCACTCCTTCAATGTCCTGAGGATAACCATAAAGGCTCTCTATGATTTTTCCTGCCTCTGCAATTTTCGACAATAGTGATCTCTGAAAGAGTTTATCAACTATAAGTGGATCTCTTGAGTAGTCTAATACAACTTTCTCCACTTTGTCCATGATTACACTGCAGAAAATTGAGCAGGCATTTCAATGGCTTAGAATCCAAGCAAGCAGAACATGTAGTGACAAGGAAGGGATTTGGCAAACTATGATAAAGTAATTATGTCCAGAGAATTATTTTGCAAAAGAAGCCATTTTTATATTTATTCTATATATACAAGAAACTACATAGTATCAGGAAGGTACTAATTGCATTATCTAATTTTAATTTAAACGAGAGGCAGAAATGCGTTCCTGTCTCTTGTTTAAATTATTTTTTTTTTTAAAATTTCATGCAAGGCAGAATAACTTGTTTGTCAAATATAAATAGAGCTAATACTGAATTGTATTTCCCACTTTTAATGATGCTGCAGTCTCAATGGCCAGAACCACCAGTTCAACTTTTGTTTATCCAGAAGCAGGTGACATTCAAATGCTTAGTCATCTAGCCCAATTCAAGTATATTACAAATTTAAGAATGAGCCACATATTGTACCTATCAAAAATGCCAGCTCCTGAAAATCCTCCGAGGTCCTCAGCATTAGAGTCTGATCTGAAAATAATGGACTTCTTACTGTACAACCCTGTTAGCTTGCTTGGGTAACTGGTTACCTACAATATAATCCATCACTTCTTTAAATGGCAGACAGAGAAGGCACTGCCACTCTTTAATTTGATGATCAAGGCTTTCTAAATTATTTAATGTTCAAAGTAATTGGGTATTGGTACAACTTAGTGGTGCATAATTTAACAAATGGCTATAAGAAAAATTTGACATTACTGTGGGAGACTTCAGATTGGATTTCTTCACAATGAAACTCATTGCACGTCCTGGATATGCCCCCACCAGACTCTCCCCCAAGCCCTTCACAATCTGCTTTTGCGCCAAGAAAACATGAAGAAACATATTTTCCTTGATTTATTAACAAACAAGGAAAGCAAGATACATACCTCAGCATATATCTCAGTGGTATCTCCTGATAAGGGATTCTTGGTGTGAATTACAAAAGCATAATCACCGCAAATTACTTCTTGAATCAATACAGCCATGCATATATTTTCATGATTCAAATTGGCTTTCTGGCAACTCAGGAAAGCTCTTTCATTCCACTTTGAAGCCCAGACCTAAAGAGAACATAGATTATAGATGTCATATCTATTATGTTTAACAGTCACTGCTTACAGAAGCAGGCTAAGCTGTAAACCATCTGATGACCAACTACCCAACCAAAACAACTAAGACAACTAAACATTTAGGCATTTGGTGTAATTATGTGCAGGCCAGCCGGTAATCATCAATTCAACATGCAAATTATATACCAATACAGTCCCAAAAGAATGGAAATTAAAAACCGTTACCCAGATTAATATGAAAAGAAAACATTAATACGAGACAATAAAAAATGAAAGGATAGAAAATCTTCCATTTGCCAAAAATAAAACAAAATAAAATTATTAAATAGAATATCATATTCATGATGACAAATTCATACCTTCTTTATTGCTTGCCATGCACAATTCCACCTCTCTTCACCTTCATCACCAGGCCACGGTATCCTTGAACTTCTCATTTTATGCTTAAGTTCATTTGTCTATAAAATTTTTAAACGGGGGGAGAGAGAAGAAAAATGTACAGTGTCAATATAATAGAAACAAACTGTGATCTGGATGCACGGGACAATCTAAAACATATAAAAGATATTGTGAATTTTTAGAATACTCAATATATGTTCTCATTAGGCTAATTAGACTAATATATNAGGGTTGCAGAAGGAGAAAAAAAAACTCACTTCAAGGCAACCTGGCTCTGATACCATGTGAATTTTTAGAATACTCAATATATGTTCTCATTAGGCTAATTAGACTAATATATACAAGGCTCCTATTCTAATTTAGGGAATAAAATAAAATACATAATAAATATGATAAAGCCTATTTACAATTACTAAAAATAAATAATAAAAGGTAGAACACACAATAGGGTCACCAACAGATATATATCAAGCATAAACAGAGCCGTCATGCAATATATTCCAACATCATGCAACAATACCATGTATGATTTCTGGCTACAGAAAAATAAGTTACTTGTGGAGAACAATAACAGTATTCAAAATATTATTAATCAAATAATGATCGAGGATAGGAAGATATTAAAGGTGAGTTTTTGACTTATTTCAAGAAATTTGTCATAAATGTTTTAAAAAAATGTCATAAAACTTATTAATGATACCACAGTATCAAATATCACAAACCAAATTGTCAAATTGAACTATGTAAAGATAAAGACATGCGTTTAAAATACCATGTAAACTGGAGCGTTCATTTTAAGGATGGATTCTTGTATTGCTCCAAGTTTCGAGTGGTCGCCTTGATGTACTAATTGGCATAGAGAATGGATCTTATTCGCCATATCCTGCAAGAGAATGAAAAACCCAAGCTCAGCTTTTGGAAAACCTCATTAACCAGAATTATTAAGTTTGACAATTAATTTACAGAAGTTGTAATTAAGTATGAAGACCTCATGTGCTTCAGCACCAATAAAGCACATCCTTAGACAAGATTTTCACAAATGGAAAATACTACAAGAAAAGTCTTCCTTGTTCTGATACCTAACGGAAAATCTTTATGGACTTCCTCATAATTATAGCTCCATTATGACATGAAAGAAGTTCCTTCAGTTATACTAATTATGTATTTCAGTTCTCAAAGTGCTTTAACAGTTTCCCTTGGGGATCAGTCCTCACAGGACGCTTGTATGTTACTCTCACAAACCACAATCTGGAGTTAACAACTTAGTATTTCAGAATTCACATAGAGGAGATATAACTAATATATCAATAATTGATAACAGCACATCAGGTCATAAATTCCTAAAAGACTAGCAAGTTATTTGACAGACAAAGATTAACTATAATTCTAGAAAATTTAAGATTTTGCCATCATAAGTTGAAGTCAGCTCTTACTGTACATCATTAGAAGAAAATAGTAGTTTGGGAAAAAGGTCACCATTAAAGATATCTGTTTGTTCTTTCAGACAACGACAATACGCGTATTACTAACCAGTTGCAGAAATTTCAGACTTAGGCCAAAACTAATCCATGAGTATGCAGTGAGTTAGTATACATCATCTCGAATAAACTATTATTGACTTTTTTTTTATGACCAAATTTTATTGACTTTCAATGTCGGTGGAAAATACAAATACACAATAAATACAAAACTGAAGGATTGAAACAATGCTCAATTTCCACATAATAGTGGACAGTAGTTACTATACCTTATTAACTATGTCTTGTAAAGCAGTCTCAAAGGCTCCAAATGGTAGGGCAACTGACGCTGGGATCTTAATCCATGATGGTACCCTTGCAGTTAACAATCTAATATTGCAGGATTTTGCACCAACCTACATAAATTTCATGAACACCGTTAGCATATAACATTATCTACTTGCAACCAAGCATGCAACATTTTTCCTGCCTCGAGATATTTATATATTTTTGGTATGACTACAAGGTATTCCTCACTCATCTATTTTACAAGTCTAGGCAAAGAATAATACTTATTCGAGACAATAAGTCCCATAATAGGGGTAAAACTCTCCCAACAAGAGTGTCTCTACAAGACTGAAGCCCGAGACCTGTCTATGGGAATTTTAGTAACTTGCCTCGATATATTTTAAAGTACAGCAATATGTGCAGTGTTGGTTACTTGGTTGCAACATGTCCATCTTGTCATTCTATCAAAAGGCAATAAATTCTTCAAGTGGTAATTCAATATCAAAACAGGAAATATGTTTGGCTGTCAGAACAGAAGCGGGTAAGTTGTTTTGGAGAAAATATTGGATGATGCTTGTTATGTATTGCTTTGAAAGGTCTCACTAGATGGGAATATTTAAAAATTAGAATTAGGGATGGCGCGCAATTTGGGTGGGAATCCAAGATACCCATCCGAACCCACCTATAAAAATATCTGGTATCTGATACCAGATATCGGATAGGGTATAGATAGTAAAAAATAATAAAAAAAAATTTATCGAATATCAGTTGGATACAAATCTTACTTTAATTATCCGACATCCGTCCAAAATGAACGGACAATTAAGATACTCAATATCCGATACCCAATAATATAAATGTTTTATTATATTTTATGTATTTTTTATTATTTTATTTTAATTAACGGATATTGGGCACTGTAATCAGATCTATCCGATTTTTAAGCTATGATATTTTATCCTATATCTATTATTTTCGGGTATTTCAAATATTTCGGGTACCCATAAGACCGGATATCGGCTAGGGTACGAATACTAAATTTTCGGATACGGATAGGGTACATATATTGGATTAGATGAATGAATATGGATCCAGATAGTAATAAAATGATTGAGTACCCTACAGACCAATAAGCATAAAAATTATGTTCCCTCTAAAGTGAAAAATGAATTGATATACTAAGGCATACCATTTCATCGGAGAACTCTTCAACCGAAGCAGCGTAAGTACCGCAAAAAGTCTTCCTTTTCAAGGCCACTCTTCGAGGAATGGAGCAAGAACCCATGAATTTATTGGATAAACTGAATCTAATGATATCACTACAAAGAAAAATAGTAGTAGCTCTCTAAAATCATTGAATAACCACAAACAATTTGTCAATCAAGTAAGTTTTGGATATGCTACCTGATAACCAAATTGTTAGACTTCAATTTTATTGATATTGTCTTACCCTCCTTTGATTTGAGATCCTGGAATATATTCTGGTCAAAGCATGTGGCGAAACATACCTGCAAACCACTACTTCCATAACATGTTAGATTCATATTTCTTCGTCAAAGAATTCAGTTGCATTATACTCTCATATCAAATCAAACCAAGTGCGTATAATCATTAGACAAATCATTATTAGATGCAATATATATAATGAAACCTTAATACATGCCTTACTATTTCTTGCTCTGATGGCAATATGGGACAAAACATCTGGTGTATCAGTGGTTAGCACCGCTACCACCCCATTTGGAATTTCTTCCTCTCCATTTATTTTTGAAGCAATGATAATGGTTGGCCTGTTATAAACTTTATTATGAATTGTTATTAATTCATAGACAGAGGTCACAAAGCCAGAAACTTCCACTGGGCTAATAATCTGCCAACTGCCAGTAAAAATATTATTTTTTCATATTAGCATAAACACTACAAAAACAAGTAAAGTTGCAAAAGAAGCCATTTTTATATTTATTTTATATATACAAGAATATCAAGAAGGAACTAATTGCAGGAGTCACTCATCTTGACTTAGATTATATCCAATAAATTTAGCTCAGAAAAGAATATACATTCTTACCAGCCTAAATTTGAAGCTTTCCTGAGAATAGGGTCAAAACGGCTAATGAGAATCGACAAAATTGCAGAACATCCCGACCTTATCAGTTCCTCGGTGAAAATGTCAATCTGATGAAGGCAGAAATAAATAAATATATATATACATATATATATATATTAAAAAGAATGAATATAAGAACTTCAATACAGATTTAGAACCAGGAAACTGACTCTATATTATTTTCTAGAGTCCAACATAATTTGTATAACATACCGCCCATTTTTGAACCCCAAGCAATTTACCAAGATACTGGGCACTCGGCTGGATCTTTTTCTGGTAATGTTGAGACCTTTCAGCAAGCACTAGCTGCAATCGATCAAGTATAGCCTTGCACTGTAGCGCACACTGACTATCACAAGATTTAAATGATTCACAGATGCGATTCCAGTCCTTTAGTAGGCAGCACAGCGCCAGCAAATGCAGGGAAGAATTGTTAGACCAGACGGTGCACAAAGGAAGTCCAACCATAGGAAGATCTCTCCTAACATAATTCTCATCAGAAAATGTTAAAGAAACTCCAAGGTCAAACATATACCTTTGTGCAGTAAATGAAATCTTCATTGTTGACAGTTGACAAGCATTGGTTCTCAAGCATCAAGGAGATGAAAAACAAGGCTTCCTGTGGGCAGTTATGAGAAGAGCTTAGTTTAAGTGCTAAAGAAAATATCAGTCCCGATTGAATGTGTAATCATTTTGAGCACAGAGCACAATTACCGTAGTGTTTGCAAAGTTCAATTTCTTTAATCCCCTTTCCATAGTTGTTCTGATTGATGAATCCAAGGAAATATCAAGGAAAAGTAAGTCTTTTAGTCTTCCATGGGATATCAGCAGAATAGGGTGTAGCGTAATGCGTGATTCCAGTAACTTCTGAGAAACACAATTTTAACCTTATCAAAGACAATCACTCATTAAAAAGCTATAATCTTAAGCAAACTGACCTCCATTAGTGGACCGATATTGACATCACCAAAATGTGCTTTGACAAAATTCAGACTTTCCTACAAGTTAACAGCATGGATAAGTAACCTCAACAACGGCAAATTGAAAACAAAGACTGCAGACATGGTCAGGCTAGAGAAGTGCAAAATAGCATTATAATATCATCTACTTCTAATTCTATACCCGCTGGACTTTATCCATATAGAAAAGAATAGACGAGTTGACTTAAAATGCCAAGAAAATACAACTACCAGCAGTTTCAATGGCAAACCAGCAACTGAGCTATGTTTGATTGCATTTTCAACTCTTCCTTCCTGAAAGATCAAGGAAATCAAGATTCTTGGCTTTACAAATTCAATCCTAGAATATACATGAATTAAAAGAAGGTGAAAACGACCAGCTTATAAAAATTCTGCAACTATCACCTTGAACGAAGAACCCAAGCAAATATCAATAGCTGACTCAAGGTCAACGCCTCCATGAACAGCCTGTGTCACAGAATTAAGTAATAACTAATAATTAGTTTAGGGTTTACACAATTGTAAATGAACACAATATTTCGGTCTTATAATTCTAATCATTAGTTTAAAATCAACACCTTCAACAGCCTATGACACAAAGATAATGTGATTTAAAAGTCATTGACTACATTTAGTCGAAAAACATTAAAGATCCATATGAATACAATGGAATCAATAGCAAAATAGAAAACAAGAACTATGGAAAGGAGGTAAAACAGAGACAAATGACCCTAGCCAACCGTGAAGTTTGAGTGAGGATATATTTGTCTTCCACTTGAAACCACTAATGCCTCAAAATTCAAACAAGATAGGTGAATGAGACTTAATGCTTCTATTAGATTATTTTGAGTTTTTGCTTATCTATTCGGTTTTCTTCCTTTAAATGGGAGGAAATGAGTGACAACAAATATCTAGCATAGATACCAGATGGTAACATCACAATTTGTGTATTATATGAAAATATTTAATAAGCCCCAAAACATCAAGGCTTGAACTTGATAAACGGTTATAGACTTTAGTTGTTTCTGAAAAAATATACTCCAAAATAAATTTTCTATCGCTCAAATGTAAATTAAGAGAATGAAAATGATTTAACCAAAAAAAAAATGACAACTGAAAGAGATTATGGTCGCAAGATATCTCATGAAACTTGAGAAACAATTATCAGAATAAAAATTATATAATGCTGATCCCCTAGTCGAGCATACCTTTAATGTCTTCAAATATGCAGTGAGGTCACGGATAAGTCCATCCCTCAAATCAGTTCCGAAATGTGGTTCTGACACAATTGGGCGGTCATAGCTTGCAAGTTTCTCTCTTGTAAGACCATTTGAATTTAATGTTTCCCAATAAACATTAATCCTGAAACCACTCCTTGCATAATTTAGGAGTGCCTATTGCAATAAAAAATATGAATTATAATATTCTCAACTACTAATTATCAGACCAGGTCACAATTGTCAGATAGCAGAACTATGCTACTCAGTAAAAAATTAATCTTAGGAAGGAGTGCTGATTAAAAACTCAAGGTCAACTACACTACATTAAACAACTTCATAACAAATTGACATGGACTGATTGAAGCCAAAACTAAGAAAAGAAAAATACTTTAAGATGGATAAGAAAAACAACATTAATAATAATTGGGTAAATTGCAGTTTGGTACCCTGTGGTTAGGGGCGATTCCACTTTGGTACCCTGAAAGAAAAAGTTTTGCAGTTTGGTGCCCTGTGGTTTGCTCCGTTAGCGAATTGGTCCCCTGTGCTTTATTTCCGTTAGGATTTAACGGCAAAAGTGGTTGTGACCACCTTAAAATGTCAAAAACCTCCCAACAAGTCTTCTCTTATGCATTTAAGTCCTTTCCTTTTACTAAAAGGGATCAAAACATAAAGAAAACAGAAACTAAAGGGTACATTATGTAATTTTAGTGTTGAGTTGAAAATAATTATAAAAGTGTCTTTAGAATTCTAATATTACAGAATTTTCTCCTTTTCATAAGATTTCTTTTGAATAGGTCCTGATTTAATTACACTTTAATCCCAAAAGTTTATGATCTTTATCAAAATAGTCCTTAGAACCTCAAAAGACAAATGAGCATCTATGATTTATCAAAAAATTTCCATATTCAACTACCAGAAGGTGAAATTTTCATTCAATTACACTATAAACAAATCAAAACCCCCCAAATTTTTCCAAAATCAAGCCCCACGAATCAAAAACTCTCTCAACAACAAAATCAACATCATCGCTACGAGGAGAGGGAATCCACAGCCGGGACTTTTGATTTTTGAACAGCTCGAAGAGGTTAGTTAAAGCAAAGTCAAGGCTTTGAATCCACAGATTGTCGGTTGGGAGAGCTTCGGCTTCGGTGGTTTTGCTCAAAATTCATAAGCAGTCTCACACTCACTCTCACAGTGTCCAATTTCTCCTCTTCTTCAAGACCTTTTCGATCAAAACCCCACTTCTTCGCAACACCCAGATGATCTAACCCGAACCCGATTCCGAATCCGCTCCTTCGACCCCAACCGCGGAAAGCCATGGTCCAATCATCGCCTTTCTCCTCAAGGTCAGCAACTTCTCCAAACCCTCACTGACCCTTCTTTTGATTCCAACCTACTCGAGGTAACATTGCTTCAATTTCTTGATTCTGGTGGGGACTCACTGTCTTCAGATATTTTGGGCATTGTTAAGGGTTTAGGGTTTAACAACAAACTCGATTTGGCGTTGAGTGTGTTTGAGTAGGTTCGTAATAGGGAAGATTGTGTCTCGCTTTTGAATAGTTCTGTTATCGCTGTCATGATTAATCTTCTTGGTAAATCGGGTAGGTTATCAACAGCTGCATCGTTGCTTCACTATCTGCAAAAAGATGGGATTCAAGTGGATGTCTATGCTTATACTTCTTTGATATCTGCTTATGCTAATAATGGGAGGTATAGGGAGGCTGTTGTGGTATTCAACAAGATGAAGGAAGAAGGGTTTAGACCTACTTTAATTACTTATAATGTGGTTTTGAATGTTTATGGGAAAATGGGCATGCCTTGGACTAAGATTATAGCTCTTGTTGAGGGTATGAGGATAAATGGGGTTGCCCCAGATTTGTACACATACAACACGCTTATAAGTTGTTGATTTTGTTGTTGAGAGGGTTTTTGATTTGTGGGGCTTGATTTTGGAAAAATTTGGGGGTTTTGATTTGTTTGTAGTGTAGTTGAATGAAAATTTCTATAGTTGAATATGGGGATTTTTTGATAAATCATAGATGCTCATTTGTCTTTTGAGGTTCTAAGGATTATTTTGATAAAAATCATAAACTTTTGGGATTAAAGTGTAATTAAATCAGGACCTATTCAAAAGAAATCTTATGAAAAGGAGAAAATTCTCTAATATTAGAATTCTAAAAACCCTTTTATAATTATTTTCAACTCAACAGTGAAATTACATAATGTACCCTTTAGTTTCTGTTTTCTTTATGTTTTGATCCCTTTTAGTAAAGGGAAAGGACTTAAACGCATAAGAGAAGACTTGTTGGGAGGTTTTTGACATTTTAAGGTGGTCACAACCACTTTTGCCGTTAAATCCTAACGGAAATAAAACACAGGGGACCAATTCGCTAACGGAGCAAACCACGGGGCACCAAACTGCAAAAGTTTTTCTTTCAGGGTACCAAAGTGGAATCGCCCCTAACCACAGGGTACCAAACTGCAATTTACCCATAATAATTTAGGACAGACAAAACAGGAGAGTGTAAGGAGAAGAAAGAAAGAAAGGCGAGGGAAAAAGAGAAATTAGGCAGAAGGGAGAAAAACAAAAACCAAAAAAAAAAAAATTCAAGGTGTTTCAATTCCAAAACAGAGAGAAAGAACCTAAAGCACCAAGCAATTCTTGATAATAAAATACCTCACAAATTTTCATTATGCATTTCCCTCAGGCTATACTCTATTAACTAAACTGAATTTTATAAATAATGAATGTGTAGATACCATTAAAATTTCTGTTTCACATAACCAGCTAGCTTGACTTCAATTAGACATAAACCTGGAAACATGGGACCAATAATGAAGAAAAATGCCCGGCTTGTGTAGTTACCTCACATATTATTATATCATCAGGGCTACTATTATTGTGCAACTTTTGATGCCACTCCTCCATCATGCCTGTCTTGCAGTCATTATTTCTCTGAAAAGAGAGGGAGCAAAAATTGCTGAAAAATGCCTTACTTAAGCAACATTATTTAATTCTGCAAACAATTATCCCATACTTGAATCAGAAGTATTTCATCACGAATTCTCTGACCAGTATCACCTGGACCTCCACGACCAACACATGTCATTATCAGTCTCACTATCTCCCTATCATTTGGCTGGGTTAAGTATATTCTTTGCAGTAAGTTTGCAAACCTGTCTGCAGCTTCACTTATTTCACTGCATACGACATATACATTTTGCATTATTTTAATAGGAATTAGAGAGGCTTGTGGCACCAAGAACTAAGACTATTCATGCACTACAATAACTGTATGAAAAACATACAGGAACAAGTTTGGTGGAAATTCAATCATGTTATGCAACTAGGTTTGAGGGCATTATTGATTGGACTAAGAACATCTGAAACTATTCAAAATCAAACATGACTCATGATCACAAACTCAAGTTTTATCAATATGCAATTATATTCAAAGTGCAAAATTACTTCAGTATTATTTGTATTAATTTTTTTATCAAGGCTTCTGTTGCCAGGTTTATGTCATTAAAAAAAAGTTCAAAAAACTCTTTCAAATATAGCATCACTATTTCCACAAATTCTTGTTCAAATTAAAGTATAAGTGGTTATTATATTTTACCGCGGTTTCACATTATAATTCTTGTTCCACGTGAGATGCCTGCATGCCATGAACCTCAACCAGACTAATATTCCAATCAGCCCCAGTCCCCCTTCATTTTTACAACGCTCTGTCAGCTCTGTTGCAATATTGTACCTGAGTAAAATTAAACAAATTAGAGAGTATAATTTAGTATGAAGCCACTAAAGATAATGGGAGACAGGGTTTTTCATCTTCACTTTCTTTCTTGCAGAGCTTTGTCATACTACAATGTTCTCTTGACTATATGTGTCACTCAACGAAGAATTAACTAGGAGGAACAACAATGATAATCTATTCCATAAAATTTAGGCCAAAGTGCGAATTTGGTCCAGTAACTTTGCTCGAGGTCCCAAATCAGTCCTATATCTTTTTGTCTCGAATTTGGTCCTATATCTTTGCTCCAGGTCCCAAATCAGTCCTATATCTTTTCTTGTCTCAGTTTTGGTCCCATATGTTTTGAAAACCTCCCACCGTTAGTCCTTAGTCCATTTTAAATTAAAGTTTAGTCCTGAAAACTTCAAGTCCCTTTCACTTTGGTCCCTGACTATCAAAATGAAAATGAAAGAGCATACTTGAAGATTCTCAAACCTTACATCTTGGTCCCTAATCCATGAATTCTTCATGAAATGGAATAGAAATGCAAAAATAACACAAATTTGGGACCTGGAGCAAAGTTACAGGACCAAATTCGCACTTTGGCCTAAAATTTATTAACAAATGAAATTTAAGGCTTTATTAAGAATCTAAAATAAGTATCATAGCCTCACCTGTGCATCAAAGATCTCTCTGCCTCTTTCTCTCTTTGAGAAATTTCATCAAGTAACCATACCACAAACTGTTTTGCATCTCGACTAAACTGTGTGCAAATGAGATTAATTTACATAATTAACTCAACTGCTAAAATTCTAGGTAACAGGATTCAGCAACAATAGTAGGAACAAAAATGCCAATGCGTACATACTATGCATTTAGAGAAAAAGAGAGAAAAATATGTAAGAAATTCCAATTATCTACTTAAAAAAAAACGAACATGTATATATATCCTTGGGCTTATTATAGCAATACAGTATATCTTGGGATTTTTGTATGTGATAAATCCAATGGATGCACGCATCCATTTGCAGGTTCGATAAAATGAGTCACACCCTAAAGATGAAGTTTGGAATGCCGACATTTTTGTCATATTCAGTCAGTAGATGTATTCAGATGAAAAGAATTTTTAATTACCAAAATGACATATTCAGTGAAGGTTTGCAGGAGGCATTGTAACATAAATGAGAGGCAAATAAGAAGTATTACAATGTCAAAGACTCTGATCGGTGACCTTAACTACTTGCCTGAAGTTTTTCAGAGGGATAAGTAATTGTTATCAACATGCAGCTAGATAGACAAATTAAGCAACTATGGCCCTGCATATTGACGCATAAATTCAACAGAAAAATGTAATGATAGTATAAATAGAAAAATTACCCTTCCAGTTGGATTAGTTTGTTGAAGTCCAGCAAAGAAATTTGTCCCATTATTTTTTATCCAAAATCCGCCTGTCCAGATGACAAATTGAATACCAACAAAATTCTTTTTCTGCAAGTTAACATCTACAACCTTTTTATGGATGAAGGAAATCAAAGGAAAAAAAGGTCATGGTTAGTATGTAACCTAATCTGAAAAAGTTCAAGCAAACCCAAATTAGACGGTTAAACAATGCCCTTAAATAAACTACCTGAAAGGATCCTTTTTCTGTAATCTTATCAATAAAATAACTTTGACATGCTCCAGAAACCAGTTTTGAGTTTTCAGGCCAAATCTCTACTGGTGGGACCTTCACGTGAAGCAAGAACAGACAACTAAGTAAATATATGTAACCCCAGAAAATGAACATTAACGTGTACACCCATATTTTAAATATTTGGGAATCTGAAATCATATGACTTACTAGCCATTCACCAGGAGACAACTTAGATACACCCCAGTGAAGTATTGTAACACCTTTTGTGTTCGCAGCAACAAAAATGTGATACTCACCACTAATTAATTTTGAAAATACCTGTACATGCATTAAAATGTCAGAAATAGTTCTTTTTTTTTTTTGGTCCAAAATAAAAAAGTTATTGACCCTTAGAAAGTTATTGGATTGTTCAACTAACTAATACCAGGTCAGTAACAGAATGATAATGCAAGCCAAAATTGTAATGTCATAGTCAAGTCCTTTGTGGAAATAAGATACTATTATTCAGCAATTAAATTGACTTCCAATCCACTCCTCTATAATAGTGTGAGAAAAGTTACTTTGGATTTAATCTCTAATAAGCTGATTTTACTTCCGTGAACAGGAAAAACAGAAACTTTAAAGAATTAGTATATATACTATAAAAACTTGCCAGATTAAGTATATAGACATTAAGGTCCCTTTCAAAACCAGAGTAACAGAGCAACATTTTTCAACTGATGTTATATTAAATATAAACCCCAAAGAATGGGTCTGAAGTAAATACTGTATATGCTCATTAATTATATAAACCAATGATAGGCATACTCAAAAAGAAACAAGACTACATTAGACGTAAGACTGACAGATTTTAAGGAGTCCATGAAAATATTATGTTGAGAAATTAAGATCAAGAATAAGAAAACTAACCACAACTTCATAGTTATGAACACAATATCTCTGCCATGACAATAAATCTGTTGCATCCATAAATCTCTCAATAAGATCCACTAGAGCTGATGTTGACTCAAAGGATCTTTTAGCATACTCTTTAGGATGCTTCTGCAACCACTCTTCAATATTATATCCCCTTTTGAAAGAATATGGAATGACACTCTGGCCTTGATCCTTATCACCATTTTCAGGTTTCATATTTCCTGTCAGATAACCATTCTGTGACTCATTCAGGGATACTCCTTTTGACAACCGCTTTATGAGCTCTCTCAATTTATTGCCATTACCTAGCTGCATCAAGATTAAAAAAGAAAAACCAATAAGACTGAATTGTGCATTGTGTTTGAGAAAATAAATAAACTTTCATAGATCACTCTACCACAAAATTAGCATAATCAGTTATACCAACTAAGGCATTGTATTTGGTTAAAAAAAAAACTAAGGCATTGTATGATTAAGAACATGGTGACCACACTTATTGTCACATTAACAGACGATCTCCCCATTAGGATAATGAGATAAAACTAATCAAACATAGCATTATAACCCTACACCTTTTGTCTCTATTTAGTTTTCCTTCAAGTTTAGTCAAATACATATTGATTAATGATTCTCAAGAAACTAATAACTTCTGGACCATAGTATGAGAACATGATTTCAGCTTCAAAATATTAAATGAGCACCAAAAAGGGAGTTTTAAAATAATAGGTAAAGATCAGGGTGGAACAGTGTATCTTAAGCTTGCTTATATTATAGGGACTAATATCGTTCTTCCTATTGGAATTAGGGGTTGGGGTTACTTGGTACTTTATTTATAAGAAAAATGAGCGTCTGTTCTGAGTTAGCTTTAGAAAGAGGATATTATGTACTGATGATCTTAGTTTCCAGCATTCACTAACTTATTAAGTGCCTGTGCTACCTTTCTTTCCTCATCTTTTTGGTTGTCTTTCCTTTCTTTCTCTGATCCCTATCTTCGTATTCTTTCCTCTTTTAGAAGCAGATAGACAGGAAGGTTACCATGCATGGAATATATTAAAAGTATGTTCAGCTAGGCAAGTAAATACTTCAATGTTCTCATTATTCCTTAGAATAAGTAACTAAAAGACGATTTTCTTAATTTTAGCTGTGTTGATGCAGTTGCATAACAAATACATATATACATATACATATATATATATATATATAAATCAATGGATGACAAGGATAAGCATATGACATTTTGTTAAAAAAGAAAGGCAGATGTTTCCAACTGCAACACCTAAATTACCTTCTGTTGTTGGGGTGAGATTATAGGCATGCCCTTACTCTCCCACAGAGAATGAGTCTTGTGTTCAGTCAGATCCTTTGGCATGCTTGAATGATGTAAAGGAACATCAATTGCAGGTATCTCTATTCGAAAATTTCCATTGTTCAATTTCAACCTAGGAAACAAAGAAATTAAGCAACACATGAGAAGGTCAATAGTGCCAGAAATTGAAGGCCAATAAAAATAAAATAAAGGGTAAATTGCAATTTGGTACCCTGTGGTTAGGGGCAGTTCCCCTTTGGTACCCTGAAAGAAAAATTTTTGCATTGTGGTACCCCGTGGTTTGCTCCGTTAGCGATTTGGTANTTCTGATGGCCATCTTTCAGAACAAACTCTATGGCCTGTATTTTAGGATCCCGCAACTCAATGATCAAGAGATATATCTGCCCATGCTGCAAATTATGCATGACATTTTTTTGCAAACTCACAAGGTTAGAAGGCCAAATTTATAAGCAGCTAAATTAAGAAACTGAATTTTGAGAATGACAAAACCTTCACAAATTGTGACTGCACAGCACCATGCTTATACATCTTCCCTCCTGAAGAATTGTCGGCCACAATGAACCAGCTCCTGTAATGGTCATATTATTAACTAAAACAAATTTTTTGCGCTGTCAGGTTTGAGTAAACGAACCTTTTGGTCTTAAATAATTGAGTTGCATCAACTCATCAATATTGATAGATAATTTTTTTACATCAATCAACAAATTGAACTCAGTCATTCTATGAACTAAATTGATGGAAACAAAATCATCTTTTAAGCATTACCATTGACCAAAAGGTTCATTCACTCATCGCGACAAAAAAATAATAGTGTCATGATTTTTGCCGTACCCATTCCCGTGAAAGACAATACCCCAGTGAAGGATCCACGTCCTTGTACAGTTTTTTAGTTGAAATTCAATTCTCACATTCTGCCTCTCCGATGATCCAGATATATTAATCTAGAGAAATGGAAAACGGAAATTAATATTTCTAATTTTTTCTAGATGCGCGCCAAAACCATCACTAGGAAACCAATGGAGATTTTTTTACCTCGAGTTGCATTCCTTCTATAAGATCAAAATGTTGAACTCGAGGAACCTGCTGGGTACTGTTGCTAGAGCTGGAAGATGCCATCGCAATCCTTTTTGCGAGAGTGAACCAGCTGATTTTCCGAAGGGTCTTAGGCCAACGATGCAATTTATATAAAACAAAAATGGCTTATCGAAATTATTCACGATGACAAGCATCTTCGCAAAAGTAAAACCCAACAACCGATGCTCTCCGGATTGTGACTTGAAAGAAGGAGTTCTCGTCATTAAACCCTAAATTCGCTACACCATATATAAGAAAGAAAAGTAAGATGTAACATGAGGTGGTTCTCGAGATTGAAAATGAGGAAAAATATGGAAAGAGAATCGGATGCCTCCGATTCTACTGTATGTACAGAGTCTATTTCTGATATGATAGGATTCTTAAAGCGACGAGAGCAAGAGAGAAATGGATCGTCACGGAATTCCGATTCTGAAATTGCCACCAGCTGTAGAAGTTGAAAGTCACAGAGAATGTAGAATTTTGAAATATTTAATTTTTAGACCCAAATTCTACAAGTTGCGAACCTTTTCTTCCCGCTCTTTATTGCTTGCTTCAAGCACAAGTTTCCTATTTTGTGTTTGTGTTTGTTGGCGTTTGCCCGACGCTTAATCTTATTAGTTACTAGTATGAACCCCGCGCGATGCGCAGGACAAAATTACTT
>QANZ01044667.1:0-20600 GCA_003254925.1 Chamaecrista fasciculata
AGGGGTTGACATTTTCCGTAAGTCAGTCAAGCTTGTGAGAACTGGGTCTGCCAAAAAGCGTAAGAAGCCATTAGAAGAAGAGAAAATCCAAGCTTGGGAGAGATTTTCAATTAAACTCGAAAGTGTGTGTCAAAGTGATCCATCTTCTGGGATGATGTTCTCCTTTGAAGAAGGAAGTTTTGTTACCGCACTAAGAAATGGTGAGTGGATATTGCTTGATGAGGTGAATTTGGCTCCTCCAGAGACCTTGCAGAGAATTATTGGGGTTCTAGAAGGGGAGAATGGGGCCTTATGTTTAGCTGAAAGAGGTGATATTGATTATATACACCGTCATCCAAACTTTCGTATATTTGCTTGCATGAATCCAGCTACAGATGCTGGGAAGCGTGACTTACCCTTTTCTTTAAGGAGTAGATTTACTGAGTATTTTGTTGATGATGTTCTGGATGATGATGATTTAAGTCTTGTTATTAATAGTTTTCTTAGTGATGGCCATAAGGACCGGGAGCTCATAAATAAAATTGTTGGTTTCTATAAAGCAGCCAAAGTGGAATCTGAAGAGAGATTGCAGGATGGTGCTAATCAGAAGCCTCAGTACAGTTTAAGGTCCCTTTGCCGTGCTCTAGAATATACAATTGAAGCAAAGAGAAAATTTGGATTTCAAAAAGCATTATATGATGGTTTTAGTATGTTTTTCCTCACCTTGCTGGATGGGCCCAGTGCTGAAATCATGAAAAGAGAAATATTTCCTCTTTTGCTAAGCTCAAAAATGCCTCCGCCTGTACCTTTTGATCAGTATTTAGCCTCCAAATCTGATGCTTACTTGGGGAGCTATGTTCTAACTGAAAGTGTTAGGGAGCATCTTGGGAATTTGGCTCGTGCGGTTTTAATAAAGAAATATCCTGTTCTTTTGCAGGGACCAACATCCAGTGGGAAAACTAGCCTTGTTCAGCATCTTGCTGGACTAACGGGTCATGAGTTTGTAAGAATCAATAATCACGAGCACACTGATTTGCAAGAATATCTAGGTTCTTATATAACTGATGCTAGTGGAAAGCTTGTTTTTAATGAAGGTGTATTGGTCAAAGCAGTAAGAAATGGTTACTGGATTGTACTGGATGAGCTTAACTTGGCTCCCTCTGATGTCTTGGAGGCTTTGAATCGGTTACTTGACGATAACAGGGAGCTTTTTGTTCCTGAACTGCAAGTAACCATTCAAGCACATCCGGATTTTATGCTTTTTGCCACTCAAAATCCACCTACTCTTTATGCTGGGCGTAAAATGCTTTCTAGGGCATTTCGCAACCGTTTTGTAGAGATTCATGTTGGTGAAATTCCTGATGATGATTTGAGCACAATATTGGAGAAGAGATGTGAGATCCCTCAAAGCTATGCTAAAAAAATGGTTGAAGTCATGAAGGATCTTCAGTTGCACCGGCAGAGTAGCAGAGTGTTTGCTGGTAAACATGGTTTTATAACTCCTCGAGATTTGTTTCGCTGGGCTGATCGATACAGAAAATTTGGAAAATCCTATGAAGATTTAGCCAAAGATGGCTATTATCTTTTGGCAGAAAGGCTACGTGATGAGAATGAAAAGTCCGTTGTTCAAGAAGTTCTAGAAAAACATCTTCTGGTGAAGTTAAACAGAAACAGCATATATGATCAGGTATGGTCCTTTTCTTTCTGTGTTTCCTGTGCGGATATTGTTTATTGTCAAGAGCAGTTGCAGTTCAGGATGTTCTGCCTCTTTATTTTGTATATTTTGTCATTTTGTGGCTTTTAAAACATTGAATTAATCTGCATGTAATCAATATGTAAACATGTTCTGTAAAGTATGGCGAATAGAAGGTTGATTTATGTCTGATGTTTATCCTAGCATGATATTGTATGTGGTTTAGATTGTCTTAAACCTATTGAAGTGGAACTTGCATTGTAAATTTGATGTGGTTAAATTATACTTGGTAAAGGTGTTGAAAGCCTATCAATAAGTACATCGTCAATAAAGCTTTTTTTTTTTTTCTTTTGTTTTTCAAAAAAAATTTCAGATGATACATGAGAGGAAGCAGCACTCTTGCAATATGTTTGTTGGTCCCGGAGGTACAGAAAGTCTTGAAAGGTATTCATCTATATTGTTTTAACCCGTTTTGTTTTATGTCTTATTTGAATAGGGTCTTCTGTCCTCTGGTTATGTAAAACTTTACATCCTCGCTTTTCTTTTGGAAAAATATTCTTGAAAGGCATCGGCTTGCTATCCTTCTTCCCTTGGTTGAAAGGGTTACGTAATCACACACTGTTACTTTTTCTCTATGCAGTTTTATTTTGACCAAAAGTATGCAGCGGTTGTACTTCCTTGTGGAGCGCTGCTATGAGTTGCGTGAGCCTGTACTCCTTGTTGGGGAAACAGGTGGAGGGAAGACTACTGTCTGTCAGCTTCTAAGTGCTTGTTTGCAGTTGAGGTTACACATCCTGAATTGTCATCAATATACAGAAACATCTGATTTTATTGGGGTTGGTAGTCCCATATATGGCTTTTAATTTATTTTTGGAAGATATTTTAAGTGGAATCTGTCTTGTCATCGTGCTAACTACAACAATGTGTACCAGGGATTCCGTCCTATTCGCGAGAGGTCTAAGCTAATGTCTAACTATAAAGAGATAATGGAATGCTTGAAGAAGTTGAAGGCTTTTACTTGTTTCCCCGTAGACCCTGTGAGTGCTATTTTTGTTTCTGTTCTCTACATTTGGATCATATTAAGAATGAGTTCACAATTGTGGATATATATATTTTTATATATATATTTTTCCTCCAATTTCTATATTCTTTTTAGAAGCTTTTTTTTCATCATATTTATTCTTTATGTTTTAATTATAAAACATCTTAATTTCTCATTTTTGACTGCAGTGTGTTTCTTCAGACATTGATCAAGCTTCTTCAACACTTGATCTGCTGAACAGTATAATAAGGAAATATAGAGAAGGTCAAGTTGGTTGTCCTGATGTCTCCACAGAAGATCTTTATGCTTTTGAGAAATTGAAGTTGGACCTTGATGAGTTGCATAAGAGTTGGCAGAGTATATTTGTATGGCAGGATGGGCCCCTTGTCAAAGCAATGAGAGACGGTGATCTCTTCCTTGTTGATGAGATATCTTTGGCTGATGACAGTGTGCTTGAGAGATTGAATAGTGTCTTGGAGCCAGAAAGGAAACTAGTAAGTAATCATCTTTGAATCTAATGTCATTTTAGCCTGAAAGCCTAATATATTGGGAGACAGCTTGCAAATGTTTTTATTATCTCTCCAATATGATTCCTCATGTGAACGCACTTTGGGCATAAATGATGGAAAAATCATAGTTTTATTACCTCTACTATCTTGCTATTTGAGCCAGTTTTATATCTAGCTTCCTAACTTTAAATATTAAATATTTGTTTCGTTTCTTCTTTGAATGTGTGTAATGGTTGTTGAACAGGCATTAACATGAAAATTGCTTGTAACTTGTAAGTCTTATGCAGTACTTTTAATTTTTGTTTCTTCTTCCAGTCTTTGGCCGAGAAAGGAGGGCCTGATCTGGAGAAAATTACTGCTCATTCAAATTTCTTTGTTCTTGCAACTATGAACCCTGGTGGTGATTATGGTAAGAAAGAGCTATCCCCAGCACTGCGCAATCGCTTCACAGAGATTTGGGTTCCTCCTGTCAGTGACTTAGATGAGCTTCGAGAGATTGTTTTGGCGAGGTAACATAAAGTTTAACAGTTAAATTATGACTATTTATGAAAAGTTTTGTTTATTTATGTTACATTTGTTTATATTTTCAGAATATCCAAGGTTAAAGTTGCAGGCAACTCAGATTCTTCTGACCAGGGAAAACTGTCAATCATTGACATTGTTGATGCTATGTTAGGTTTTTGGGAGGTATCAATCTGCTGATTTTCTATTGAAGTCACTTGCTTTACTTTTTCACATGTAATGTCTTTACATTGAGCTCATCATTGGTGTATGAGTTCAGTTAACTCCTTTTGACCCTCCACTTATCTCTCACCTATGATGAGCCAAATTGTTTTCTTTGTGATTCATTCTTTTGGTTTATTTTATCAATTAGAATTTACTCATTCTTGAATACTTCCACTTAGTTTTATGTTCTTGCAAAGCCTTTCATTTTCCTCTTGTATGTTCAATGATGCAGGGTGATTTTATTTATTTCCACCTATTTGTTCATACATATGTAGGATTAGTTATGCTTTCTTGCTTGTTTCTCCTAACTTCTATTTAGGTGCATCAATAATTTGGTTTTTAGGGATCTTTTTTCCTTCACATCTCCAGGGTTTAATTTGTGTTTGCTGAGGAATTAGGGAACTCTTTTGAGAAACTGTTTGTTTGTTTCTCTATTTTATTTTGTTTTTGTAGCTTTTTGATAGTTTCTTCTCCTTTTCCATGTATTTCCCTTGTTTCTCATCATAATTTTGGTTTTTTTATCCTTTTAGGTTCCGAAGAAATTTGCTCTTTCTATGTCCTTCCATAATTTTGGTTTTTTTATCCTTTTAGGTTCCGAAGAAATTTGCTCTTTCTATGTCCTTCCATTTGTTCTCGCAATGATTAATATGATTTATTTGCTGAGTTGGATTTGATTGGTTTCTTTTCTGCTTTTTGAGCATGTTTTATTCTCTTATAATTTGTTATGTTTTTTTCTTCAATATATTCTTTTTTATGTGAAAAAAATGAATTTGTGGGTTTCTGTGTTGGACTTGTGTTTTGCACTCTTTTTTCTAGTAGTAGGTTTCATGTACTTCTTAAAGGATGTACATGTTCCACCTTTGCCTATTTGCATCCCTTTAGGGTTCAAAAGCTTGACTAGTTATGTCATTGACCCTAGCTCCTTTTTTCTTTCGTTTTCTCTACTGATAGTATCCTTAGAAGTAGTTTTTGGTTGCATTTAGGTTCTTGCCTTCAAACCATTTTTTTTTCACACTCTGTCTTTTCATTTATTGTTTACTTTTAATGATAATTTATTAATGGTTTTGTAATTTGTCACTATTTTGGTGATGTGATAAATGTGTGAATATTAGGCAGTTTTTATTGTTTTGGTCATATGTTTAAGCTGTAAGTTGTAACATAGGTAAATTATGATGGTGCTGCTATTATTATGTTCTGTTTGGTGGGTTAGTTTATTCATTTCTGCCTATCAGGTCTATTGGATGATTTATTTTGTAATTTTTTCTCTTATGCTTTCCAGTGGTTCAATCAATTGCATCCAGGGAGAATGCTCACAGTGAGGGATCTCATTTCTTGGATTTCTTTTTTCAATGTGACGAAAGAAAGCTTAGGACCTGAATATGCAGTTCTTCATGGAGCATTTCTTGTTTTGCTTGACGGAATAAGTCTAGGTACATCTAGTTTGTTATATAACTGTTGGTCTTGTTTGATTCTGTTTCTGTTTTTGTGTTCTTGAAAACAGTTTCTATACACAATTTAAATTAATGTTTCAAAGACAAAAGTTCAGTTTGAAATATTTTTTGAAATGCTTCAGGTGAGATGACTCGATCTTTAAATAAATAGTATTTATGATTTATTGAAAAATAAATGGATGATTAATTATGTTTATAAATTCATTTACAAAAGGACTATCAATAAAGGAGAGGACAGAGAACAAGAGCAGAGAACAGCTTTGTTCTCTATTCTTTGTTATACAATGGTGAAAATACAAAACAAATAAAAAAACTGTAGGAAACATTAATCCATGAAAATTTCTTCTTTTGAAAACTGAAAGCTGTTTTTGGCAACAAGAATCAAACATGTCCATCTTTTCTTAAAATTTTATTTACTTATTTACTAGTTAAGTAGTTTTTCTTTCTATTGTATACATTTGGTTTATATTTGAAACTCTGTTTCGCTTATTAGATTGATTACCATTCATGAAGCTTTGATTTGTCTCAATGGTATTCTTGTTTTGAGTTTTTAACTTTTAAGTAGAGTTTCCATGGTTTTGGCAGTACCATAGCCATACTTGGGTTATTCCTAGTACCATTACTTTCTGGGTGCCCTGCATGTCTGAAGTGATATTTTGTTTACTTAAATTATCTGTAGACTGTAGTCAAACATTATATGTTAGAATCTATAGCTTTGAAATCTGATAGTTAATATTGTTTATATAACAATGTTGACATGGGGTTTGTTGCTCTTCCACAAAATTTCAGTTATGGTATGTCCAAGCTTTGAAGTCATGAAACCTTCTATCGTGACTGTTTCTGTTTTTTTGTCTTAACAGGTACCGGTATTTCAAAAACTGATGCTGATGAGCTAAGGGAGAGGTGTCTATCATTTCTTCTACAAAAGCTGAGGGTATAATTTTCTCATTCCTTTATTCATTTATATTATATCAATTTTCGAAAAAGAAGAGCGAAAGTACAAATTACAAGATTGAGGACAAGAAATTCTCTTAAAGCTAGAATAAATACAGAGCAAAACAAATGAAACAATCTTAAAGAACTTGCTAATAACCCTTTAGGGACACTTATCTGAAGAAACCATAACCCTTGAAATAATTTTTCCGAAATAAGTTGCGGTGGTGGAAAATTAATATTCAACACCCTAGCATGAGAGCAGAATTTGTTCACAAGATTTTTGGGCGTTTCCATCGATTATATATGTGGTTTTGTAACTTCTGATAAATAAGTTGCGGTGGTGGAAAACTAATATTCAACACCCTAGCATGTTGCTCTATCCAAATGCACCACAAGCTCGCAATACCCAAATACTTTATGCTCCTTAATTCTTGTGAATTCAACATATTGAGAGGCCCACTCAGTGACCCGATTTCAGACTCGATTTGATCTTGTTTGTTGACAATTGCAATTGGACACAGAAAGAACTTGTCAAGAGTAATCCTGTAGCACTAATTTCGTTGTATTCAGGCTTTAATTGATAGAGATTTGACCACGTTCAGAAGTTTGGAACTAGAACAGAATTGTTGTGAAACATTAAGGGACCAAAACGGAACAAAAAAGTATTAGGAATCAAAATGGGATTTAAGGTAATCATTAGTGACCAAAATAAGGTTATAGTCTAAAAGAAAAGTAAGCTGCAGCAGAATTTTATTGTTTTTTTTTTCTTTTGCATTTCCTTTTTGGATAAAATAAGAAATTTTATGTAGAGAGAAGAAACTTATAGAATACAAATACAAAGCATAGAAGACAAGAGGTTCTCCAATAGTAAGACACAAACCTAAAGAAAAAACCTAACTTAACAAAGCCTATATTAGTAAAACCAATTACAGGCTGTCCCCCAGAAGCTTTATCTTTTGAGTCCAAATAGTTTTTGACACGTAATAAATAAACAAAAGGAGCAAAGCAATTTTCTTTTGGAAAAAAAACTTATAAAAGTTCCTTACATGTTTGCCATAAGGTTCTTCCAATCACAATCTTTACATTCTCCCTCTCCAATGATTGGTCATGCAAAAAGTTGTGTTTAATATTTTCTCTCTACCGTGATTGGTCATACATAAAATTTTTGTCGCGTGTCAAATGTTGATTGGGGAACCTTATAGCAAACATATAAGGAACTTTACCTAAGTTTTGCCCTTTTCTTTTAGTTTACATGACAGGTATGATTGTATGAATGCTGGAAGTTTTTTCTTCTCTTCCAAGAAAAGTTAACAAGATTCAGCTTTCTAGGTGATATGCCTTCTAAATATCACCTGAATTCTTCCTGTGCAAATGAAAAAAAAAAAATATTATCACTACTCATGAAGTTGATGCTATGATGGATTTCTTCTAGGTGTTGCATGCTCACCATAATTACTTCTTTTGGCTCTCTGGCATGTAATATGATTTACCGGTTAAGTCATTGGATCATGTTTTTCGTTAGAAATTAGTTTTAATTGCTGAGTTAATGGTTGCTGCAGGTTGATGAAAGTACTTTGTTATATTCAAAATTTTCAAGTATGGGAAACTACAGTTGGGGTGAATTTGACATGTCGGTGGATTTTTCCTACACTTATGAAATGGAACATGATGATTTATTTGGCATTGATCCATTCTTTATCAAAAAAGGTAACAATTAATACAGCGTCTAGTATCTTTTTATAAGAGGTTTTCGAACTGTCTTACTACTAAGGCTTGTTTAACCTCAGTCTATCAGCTGTGGCTTTTAACAAAGTTGCTGAGAGGTCAGCTAATGCTTTTATATTCTTCTATTGTTTGTTTTGCTGCACCCTGGATTTTAAAATGAGGATTTTCAGTTCTTTTGTGTACATTTATTTTTTAAAAAGTCTGTAAAAAATAGTAAAAGAACATATTGTTTTAAATAGTTTATCCATGTGACTTTTGGTACATGCCTGTAGGTTGTGCCAGTTGCGAGATTGGTGGATTTGAATTTAGGGCACCTACAACACGTAGAAATGCCTTGAGAGTTTTGCGTGCTATGCAGCTTTCAAAACCTGGTATTTTTCTTTATTAGCACCTGCCCTTTCCCTTCAATTTTGTTTCAGAAATTATTATCATGTAGACTGTCATATTTCTTATTTTTTATAAATTGATCAATGGCTTACAGTTTTACTAGAGGGTAGCCCAGGTGTTGGAAAGACAAGTTTAATTGTTGCCTTGGGAAAGTTTTCTGGACATAAAGTAGTTCGGATCAATTTATCTGAGCAGGTGAGTGATTATTGTTGTGTAATTACATCTTTAGTTTGTGTTTTTTTTTTGTATATTATAGTTTAATATTGTGTGCCATATTTTTATACTTTGTGAATTTGCTTCCTATCTTCTTTTTTATTTTTATTTTTATTTTTTTTTCCGGTGCAGACTGATATGATGGACCTGTTAGGATCAGATTTACCCGTGGAAAGTGAAGAGGGAATGAAATTTTCTTGGTCTGATGGGATTCTATTGCAGGTTAAATTGACTTAAGATGAAAATTTATCATGTTCATTTACCTTTTGTATTGTTCTCTTTTTTCTGGAATTAATTCTTTCGTTTTGTAAATAAATTGTCATTGTAATAGTACTTTTGACATCACTATAACTACGGCTGCCCTTGTTTGTAGGCCCTGAAGGAAGGCTGTTGGGTTTTGCTTGATGAGCTTAATCTTGCTCCTCAATCTGTTTTAGAGGTATTTTTCTGTCTAGTTATTGTCGCTCTTCCTTTTTTTTTTTTTGGCTTCTTCAATCTGTTCCACCTTTCTTACTAATGAGCGACACGTTTCTTTTTAGCCTCAAAAGTGTCATAACTTTTCTTTTTCTCTTTTTTCTGTTGTGGTTTGGTTGGGTATTTCTTCTGTTTTTGTGCAAGAATGGATAAAGATCTTTTCATTACTAAGTATGAGTAGTAACACTGATCATTTGAACCAGGGTTTGAATGCTATCTTGGATCACCGAGCTGAGGTGTTTATACCTGAGCTGGGTCATACTTATAAATGTCCGCCATCATTTAGAGTTTTTGCTTGTCAGAATCCATCTCATCAAGGTGGTGGCAGGAAAGGCCTTCCAAGGTCATTTCTGAACCGCTTTACCAAGGTAGGCTGGCTAACCCAGGAATTCTTATATCTCATTGATAAAATTTTCTCTTTTATTTTTGTCTTTGCTTTTGGATGTTCATTGTTCTCATAATAAGTTAGTTTTTCAATATCCATGATTTTGTCGCTGCCATATTTTGGTCATTGATTACAGGTGTATGTGGATGAATTAGTTGCTGATGACTATCTTTCCATTTGTGAATCGAAGTTCTCAACAATCCCAAGGCCTTTACTCTCAAAGTTAATCTTCTTTAATAAAAGGATGCATGAGGAGATCATGGTGCACCATAAGTTTGCCAAGGACGGTTTTCCTTGGGAGTTCAATCTGCGCGATGTATTTCGATCTTGTGAAATAATTGAAGGTGATAATAATCTATTCAGGTTAATTTTAATTTGATTCTCATTTCTTTTCTTTGTCCCCCATTTATTATCTTAAAATTTCTTATGTTTAATCTAGGTGCTCCTAAGCACGCCCGAGAATATTCTTTCTTGAACATTGTGTATCTTCAAAGAATGCGTACAGAATCTGATCGCAAGGAAGTCTTACGGCTTTTCAAAGAAGTATTTGAGGTAGCACTATTGATAAATCCATATCCTCGTGTTGAGCTGAAACAGCATCATGTCATTGTGGGGAATGCAACTATTAAGAGGAATCATGTCCAGTTATCGAGTTCTTCAAGCTTTCAGCATCAGATATTGCCTGAAATTCGTCTCAGTTTGGAAGCTGCTGCTCACTGTGTAGAGCATCAATGGTTATGTATCTTGATTGGTCCTTCATGCTCAGGCAAATCTTCTTTGATAAAACTTCTTGCTAACCTCACAGGAAATGTACTGAATGAATTAAATCTTTCATCTGCAACTGATATATCTGAATTACTTGGATCTTTTGAACAATATGATGCTTTGCGAAATTTTCACTCTATTGTTGCTCAAGTTGAGGGCTACATTAATGAGTACTGCAGTATGCTAGCGGAAGGTTCAAGGGCAGAATTTCTTTGTGAAAAAGATCTAGTGACGAGATGGCTGGCTTTCCTGCCTAGTTTGAAGTTTGATGGCTTGGAGACTTCTGCATCAATTTACATTGAAAACTGGGATAAAGTTGTTTGTTCTCTTGGTCTGTTAGCTGACATTATTCAACAGTTAAAGTTGAATATAGAGGAGAAATGTCTTCCAATATCTTTTTCAACCACATCTCTTGATTTAACCCTGAGGACAATTTTGAAGCTGAAGGCTGATCATGAGAAAAGGCTGATTTCAAGAAAATTTGAATGGGTTCCTGGATTACTGATCAAGGCAATAGAACGTGGGGAATGGATTGTCTTGGAGAATGCAAACCTTTGTAACCCCACTGTATGTGACATCTGTTGTGACATTTGTATTTAATTATTTATTAATTTTTCCACAAGGTCTCATGCTTACGATATAAGGCTTACTATGCCTGTAAATTTTGTCTTTAGAAGTGGCTGCACAAAATGATCTTGAGGTGTAAGATACACACACATAGATATTGTTATATTGATATATTTATGAATATAATTTTGACTTAATTTTTTTGTAGGTTCTTGATAGAATCAACTCTTTGGTGGAATATTCTGGATCAATTTTGGTTAATGAGCGTGGAATTGTTGATGGAAACCCACTAGTTATTCATCCGCACCCTAATTTCCGCATGTTTCTCACGGTTAATCCCAGCTATGGTGAAGTTTCTCGAGCAATGCGTAATAGGGGAGTTGAAATATTTGTGATGCAGCCATACTGGGCACTGGAAGATGTCAGCGGAACTAACTATGCTGATACTGAACTCAATGATGTGAAGAGATTTCTCATTTTATCGGGTATTCCCGGTGCTCAGTTAGTAAATTCCATTGCTAGAGCCCACATTTTTGCTAAGAACGAAGGTTTACGCTTTAATGTTCATATTACACATCTTGAACTTTCGCGATGGGTGCATCTGTTCCAGCAGCTTCTCTTGAATGGTTGTAGTCCTATTTGGAGCCTACAAATCAGTTGGGAACATATATACCTCTCCTCTTTAGGTGAGGTTGAAGGAGGGAAGATAATCAATTTTGCCAAGACAGCTTATTTATCAGTAGCTGATTTGTTTGGTTATGATACATTGGTGGCAAGTCCTTTATGTTTGCCGGGTGGATGGCCAATGCCTCTTACTTTGAGGGATTATGTGTATTATTCCAAAGAAACTTCTGTCAAACAAAACTCTTTATATCTAGAGTTTCTGGGAGCACAGCTTGCATCATATCAATACCGAACTAAGAAGAATAAGATTTCCACAAACCATCGGCCATATTTGGTAGATATGAGAGTGTTGTATGAAACTCTTTTTCCTAAGGCTTCAAATGTAATAATTTCAAACTGTAAAAGTGAAACTGAATTGGACTTGGAATTGACGAATAAGATGCTGTCATTTGCAGCAAACTGGACCATTGAACAAGCAACAGAAAGTGATTTTAAGCTCTATCTTCTCCGGTTTGATTGGTTTAGTTTACAGCTACAGCCATTCTGTCAGTTCTTTCAGTATTTTCTCTGGTTAATGGAGCAGGTGATCAAGCATCCTATATGGAAATATGTTTTATGCCGTGGTCAACTAGCTTCTGATTTGCAGTCATTGCCATTGTTATCACTAGAGTTATATGATTTGGCTGAATCAAATAGCACGTGCAAATATCTTTGTAATGCTATTAGCTGTGTAGATCTGCTAAGGCTAACTTATCAGCAATGGGATATTGAGAGCAAGCATGCTTTTACTGATGAAGTCCAGAGCTTTAAATCATTTTTGAAGTCTCTTGGTGAATTGGAACATGAATTTCTCAGTAAAGTGGCTGCTCCACCCATTATGATTGTTGAGTGTTCATCATTTGATGATTTAATACAGTTATACTCCAGCCTTATTGAGAATCATATACAATTATGGCGTCACTTCTCGAAGTCAAAGTTTGACCAGTTGATGATTTCACAGCGTTCTTTGGTGAAAGTAGCTCGAAAATTGTTGGATATCTGTCCTAAACATGTTGATAAATTTTTGGTAAGATAATCATATACAACATTTTTGTTCTCCAATTATTTTCAGAACTTTATTTATTTATTTCTACCTTTTTAATAGATGAAGAGCAAAGAGAGTTTTTTTACCAAAAACCGAAGAAATTTGGAGTTGTTTTCTTTTACGGAAAAATCCTTGCTGTGGGTCCATGGTGGTCATCCATATTTGCCTCCTTCTTCTGATTTACATCACAAACAAGATCAGCTCTTAAAATTCATTGAATCAATGCGGCCAACCAAGGCAAAATTTGGCAATCAAGGTTTGCTAGCCAGATTTTTTTTTCTTTTGGTTTTTCTTCGTGCTGATTCATTCCTTTCTTATACAGTTTTCTTAAACAATGTTCAGGGATGTTGTGCAGTCAACTAATTGAAGCTGTTGCATCATTTGATCGTGATCTTCGTTTCCTTGTGGTGGAAGGTATATTTCTCTAATGTACTCTTGGTATGATAGTGATTTTGATGTGGAAAGTCACCATCTAAAAAAAAAATTTCAGACAACATAGTGTGGATTACAGTTGCACCACTTGGATACTGGAATTTGTAATATTGGAGTTACTGCCCCTCATCCCTTTTCTTAGAAGATAATGTTAGTTTTGTGACGATAATTTTGAGGCTCCTTTTTGTGAAAAACATTTTTATGTTCAGGGATTTTTCTTGCAAACTGTAATGCATATTCTTTATCAGCCCCTTAGTGTTGTTGTACTTTCCCTATTCCATAAATTCTTATTGGTTGAAGAAAGCTTATTTATTTGTTAATATTTTAGATTACTGAGCTTCACTTGCGCACATAAAAGTGAAAGTTATTCTTGCCAGTAGGTCTATGGAATAATACTCAGCCAGAAAAAAATGTTTCTCTTAGTATTTGTGATTTCTGCAAGAGTAGGATGCTTCATTATATTGATCTGGAAAAGTTGTTGCTCAGACTAGGACCTTCTCTACATAAATATTATCTTTGTTTCATATTTCCTATGTGTGCTGGTTTGGACAGTTTAGTAACTTAGTTGATGATGTAATTTGTAAGACTTTGACTATTACAATCGCAATTCATGATATTGCTACTTTCTTGTTATTTACATAATGTGGTCCATGTACTTCTTATTTAAAGTGTGGTTTAAATCTAAAGTTTATAATTACAAATTTGGATCCTCTAGATTTGATTCTCTTTGCAGTTCTCTGGAGTTAGGCAAATTGGTGGAGAAAATAATTCAAATGCACAGCTTCATTTACTATCAAATGGCAATTTTGTAATTTTGATCCACAAATTTTTGCCTAATTATAGAGAACTCCACAGTTCTGAAATTCAGAGGATCCGTGTCCTATAATTACTATTTCCTGTGCAAATAGAAAAAGTAGAGACTTGGATTTTAGGTTGGCTGCCATTCTTGCTTTACGATGAACCTGGGAAAATTACTGAATTGAAGACTTATAAAAGAAGGGGGAAAGGTAAAGTGGGACCTAAGGTTTGGCCTAATACTATTGAGCCTGCATCTGAGGGACCTAAGGTGTATCAGAGAAGATGCTTGAGGACTGTTTTGAATCATTGTCTTGTTAGTAAGGGTTGTATTACCTTTGTTATATATTCAATATAGCCTGCATTTCAGTCTCATTTTTTATCTCAGTTTCTATCACTTTACAAAAGACAAAGTCCATAAAATTAACAATGATTGAAATGGTAAAATGAGAAATTATCTGGAGTTTACATCTTGAAGTAGGTAGCAAGTAGCAACAATGATTTTTGAAACATGCATAAATGTCTTTTTCTAGCTGTTGATATATACTTTTGTTGGATTATACGTGAATTTCTTTCATTAAATGTTTATGTAGGTGTTTCAATGTCATCATTTATAATGGAGAAATGGAGTCATAATGTTGATGATGCTCTTATTGTTAAGCAATTGGAGGAGATGTATCAGGTTTGTGCCTGTGACCTCTTTGTGGAATTTGTTAGAATATGTATACCTTACTGAATTTACAAATGTTTCTTTGCAGATGCTATTAAGAAGATTTGAATATGAAAAACAAAAGTTGCAGATAAGTACAGGATCCAATGTTCATCTTGATTTTGGTGGAAGTTCAGAACATTGTTGTTCATTTACTCCTGAAGGGTTGTGCCTGGAATCTGCCTTTCGTTGTTGGCAGGAAACTCTTCCTCCAGTTGATAACGCCAGTTTATCATGGGACATGAAGTTACTGCAAGAGCTTACATCTGTTCACTTGGATGATCTTAAAGGTTTACATGAAGTAAGATCAATAACTCTTTTATTTTGGTGCTTTTGATATTACACAATTTTTATGCAATTTACAGATTTAAGATATATGTGGACATTGGCTGTGCTAAATAAAGTTTTAATTTCTTTAAAATATTGCTGCCAGATCCTATAGTGTGATCCTTCTGTGGAATGGACTTAAATCTTGTTTGTTTATTAATATAGAGAGAAGCTGTGCTTCTACACTGGTCAAGATGAATTATCTGCAATTCTTTTCTTTTGTTATGCTGGATGTAGTTTTGAACATGCTTTTGCACAACTCTGCTGAATTGCATACTTTCTGCTTAATAGGCTATTGAACGTGTATCCAACTTTTTGGACTCTTCCTTGCAATTTTCATTGACCTTCTCGTCAAGACCTCCTCAAATGTTTTTACCTCATCAAAAGATCTTGTGGACTCTAAATGCATGGACTGAAGTGGATGCAGGTTGGTGCAAGAGCTCTACCTGTATTTTGTTACTTTGATTTTGCCAATGCACTTGCTAACAGTTCCTCTTTTCTCGGGATATTCTAGTGGACGTGAAAATTGCTAGCTTTATTCTGGAACTATGGTTTAGGTGGCATCAATCATTGTGGATCTGTTTCCCTGAATATGTGAAGGTATGTGTATAAACTTGATCAGATATTTTGTGTGGCTTTTTATTTGCCTTCTGACCCATTTTTGATGTGTTTTCACCTGCAGAAATTTTCAAATATTGATGGTTTTGATACAATTGATATTGCACTACCCCATATACTTATTCAGCCTGTCAATGCTTCAACTGTCTTACAGATTACGTGAGTCCCTTTTTCACATGTATATTCATTAGTAATATGTTTTCTGCCTTCTATGTGATGGGCTTTTATGCACTATAGTTTTTCTAAAGCTCTATTTTTTCTTTTTGTAATATGTGTACAAAGTTGACAGTCTTGATCATAATGTAACAATTTGTTGATTTTTGGAGAATATTCGTAATATTATTTCATCATAAACAAAAAGGTTTACAATGCTTAAATAAGAGAAAATATTCCTAATCAAGTTAGGAATCCTAATCCTAATTGGAAAAGATAATAACAAAAGATATCTAATCTAATATCTAATCTAATATTTGATAAGACATAAATCAGATTCTAATAAGATATTTCTAATCTTAAAAGATAAATAAAATAATTCTAGATAATCCTAGATTTCTCAACACAATTATTATTATTTATTGCGAAGTTTAATTTATAGTCGACATTTTATAGTTTCCTGTAGTTTCCTACAAAGTTGACATGCCTTCTATGTTATAGTCTTAAAAAGACCTCTTCTTTTTGATTTTTTGTTCAGGCAAAGCGCGCATCCTATCAGGGAGTTTTGGTTACAATGTCTCAAGTTTAGAGTTACCTTGTCCAACATGTGGCGTAGCTTTAATTTTGGGGCATATTTACCTAACCTGTTGTCTGCTGCTCGCTCTCTTTTTCAGCAGGTACAACTTTTTTGGTCTTACATTCTTCGGAGTTTCTTGTCTCTGGTTATTAAATTGACTCTTTCTTACGATACTCATTTATCTCAGATTATATATGCCCACAAAAAATCCTTTGATGCGGATCAGTTTGCTGCAATTAAGTCTGTCTTTTCTTCTCTCGAAAAGAAATGTGTTACAGTAAGTCTTATGTTTCCTTTTTTATGGTTTATTTATTCTTTTTGAGAAAAGTAAGTATTTGAGAAATGAAAGTTTAGCCACAATGATACTTCATTTTCTTACAAATCGTGGTGTACATTAATTCAACTTTCATCTTTTTCATCCTGAAATCTTCAAAGTAATTAAGCAAGCAAGTTCAGGGTTCTGAAGAAATGAAGTTGTATAACATATTTGCAAAAGTTGAAAGAAGCTGATCTCTTTCTAAAAAAATTATGTTTTCCCCCTTCATGCAAATAACTCAATCTATAAAGATATGCTGATTTTAGGCTTTTGGTCAAACCACTATACTTAAATTATAAGAACGGCATAGCATTGTTAAAAAATAGTTGGATTTTAGATTTTTTCCATGATTTATGTCATTCATAATATAAAAGTTGGATATTAGGGAAAAAACCTATTTCTTTTGCACATAGATTTATCTCATTCATATTTTTGGGATAGCAAACGGTATTTATCATAAAAAGGAGTTTTGGAACACCCCCTCCCCCCACTTCCTCAAACAAAGACCATTAGCTGACACCAATGAAGAGGTGAAGAAACTTGTCATTGAGTACCTAGGTGCAGATATATGCTCCTATTTTGGGCACACTCAATCCTCCTGAAACATACCAAACGACTAGGTGCAGTGGTACAGGTACAGATAAGGGTAGAAAGTACATAATTGGGTACTAGATACGGCAATTCTTGAAAAATATTTTGTTCAGGTATGGCATAATATATTTATATAAATCTAATATCTATTATGCTCTCATAAAATATCAAAATTAACTTATATTTTCCAATTAATAAATATAAAAAAAAGAAAAGAAAAAATTATATAATTCTGTAATTAAAAAAAATTAAAAAGGTTTTAGAAAATGGTAAAGCGGGAAGCCACGCACCCCAACTATCCTACCTACCTACCCCATCCCAGTTAGTCTGATTCATCTTTCTCACCTAAGCCTGTCTCTGTTTGCTACTCTCATACATCTCATCTCAATCCTTCTTTGTTTTCTACTGTGGTACTTCTCATCTCTCCATGTTGTGGTTTAGATTATGTATTAAGTGCTGTGTTTCCAATTCTCTTTTCCTTGTTGACTGTTGCTAGGAAGAAATGATCCAATTTTTGACAACCCTGCTCACATCATCGAGGCACCACAGGTTGAAAGACTTAGCTCCTAAGTACATTGTTCCGCTTCTAAAAGAGCTATATCTTCAATCGACTTCTTCTGGTAATTGTATGCTTCTCTTAACTGTTTTAGTTAATATTATGTATACACTTAGTATAGAAATCACTGCACTCGTTCTACATCATAGGTTTACAATTTTAATATAGCTTGGTGGTTTACCTAGCATCAATATCTTATATGTACAATGATGAATGACTACCTATTGTCCTAATCTGTATCATTGTATTACTCTATCATATTTTAACTTGTCTTTCTTCTTTCTCAGACTACAATTACAATCTTGGTTGTGCATGGTTGCATCTTGGTGGGTTTCGCATCCGTCTCTTGCTTAGCTGCATTGATGTTGATCCTGCCATGAAGTACTACTGCAAGTATTCACAGCTTGTAGAAACAATATCATCACTTGAACTTGAAATCCAGGTATTTGCAGATGCGATTTTGGTTTATTAGGTAGTTAGTTCACATTTGACTGCATGAGCCCCTTCCTTTTGGCGAATCACTTCTATTATATTGAGACTGTCACAGTTATTCTAGAACAAATGGAACTCTTGCTTCTTTGTTGATACTACTAGTCTATAAGACTTTTATCTTTATCATTGATATTGTCATGGCTTCTTCGTGAAACTTTGCTGTTAAACTTTTGATTTACTAAATTTTTTCCAGGTGAGAAAAGATTGTGGGTATTTAGCAGGACAGTTTCTGACAGTAGAAGCTGATAAACGAAAAGCAAAAAGGCTAGAAAAGCTTCAAGAAGAGTGTCGAAAGCTGCAAAGAAAGGTACGATTCTTCTTTTTTTTCGTTCTGTTTCTTGTTCTTAATGCTTTCTTGAAGATGCTTATCTATTTGCAGTCTTCATCAATGGTCATCTTGGAAGAAAATTTTTGTTCCAGAGAAACGATTCATTTATTGGTCAACAAAAACTTTAAAAACAATTCCATTATTTGTTATATGAACTCAGTACTTTTAAAACGCCATTTATTTTGGGGTGCCTTTTGCTATTTGTTGAACTCTTGTGGTCAAGGTTTGGTTCTGGGAAAAGTTTTGTAAAAAAGTCACATGCTAAACTCTCAGCCTTCTTTTAATCATCAGCGATTAGAAATTGATGAATGCTTTTTTTTCCCTTTTTTGTGGCTAGATCGTGTACCGATCTGAACCTCGGCAATTCATTGTGTTAATGGATGAGTGTGTTGATTTTCTTGAACTCGTTTCATCATTGGAATCTATGGTGAGTGGTATTGAAGCCATGGAATTACAACAGGTTGTCAGCCTAGCATGCAACTGGCAGGTATAACTGTTTAATCTATTCAATACTTTGTCTTAATGGTTGAACCGAAATTGGATAGCCATTAATGCATTTTTTTGCTAACATGAATATGAGTATGGCTTTGCAATAGAATATTGTTACCTTCCGCTCCTTTCCTATAAAAAGGCTTAGTATTACTGTTGGATTGCACCATAATTTCTTTATAATATTTTTAATCAAATTCAATGTACATCTGTCAAATAATGTTCAGATGTTTAGCAAAATAGTAAGGAGGATTTCTAAAGCAACATGATATGGTTTATACTAATATCAGTATTTTTTGCTAATTCTATTTTGACAGATGTTAAATTAATTTATTCTGAGGCTTTATTTTAATACTAGTATTTTTCATAAGCAACAGATGTCAAATTAATTTATTCTGAGGCTTTGACTAATTTTATTTTATTTTATTTTTCTGAATTTCATAATTCATGCTTAATGTATTTATATGTATATATATATTTCCTTATTTTGAATTTCAGGAAACAGCAACTCATTTTATTGATCGATTGACAGTTGAATACACTTCATATAATGACATAATTCAACCAATCCAAGTTGCTGNAAAAAAAAAAAGAAAAGAAAAAATTATATAATTCTGTAATTAAAAAAATTAAAAAGGTTTTAGAAAATGGTAAAGCGGGAAGTCACGCACCCCAACTATCCCCGCCCACCTACCCCATCCCAGTTAGTCTGATTCATCTTTCTCACCTAAGCCTGTCTCTGTTTGCTACTCTCATACATCTCATCTCAATCCTTCTCTGTTTTCTACTGTGGTACTTCTCATCTCTCCATGTTGTGGTTTAGTTTATTTATTAAGTGCTGTGTTTCCAATTCTCTTTTCCTTGTTGACTGTTGCTAGGAAGAAATGATCCAATTTTTGACAACCCTGCTCACTTCATCGAGGCACCACAGGTTGAAAGACTTAGCTCCTAAGTTCATTGTTCCGCTTCTAAAAGAGCTATATCTTCAATCGACTACTGGTAATTGTATGCTTCTCTTAACTGTTTTAGTTAATATTATGTATACACTTTGTATAGAAAGCACTGCACTTGATGTACATCATAGGTTTGCAATTTTAATATAGCTTGGTTGTTTACCTAGCATCAATGTCTTATATGTACAATGATGAATGACTACCCATTGTCCTAATCTGTATCATTGTATTACTCTACCATATTTTAACTTGTCTTTCTTCTTTCTCAGACTATAATTACAATCTTGGTTGTGCATGGTTGCATCTTGGTGGGTTTCGCATCCGTCTCTTGCTTAGCTGCATTGACGTTGATCCTGCCATGAAGTACTACTGCAAGTATTCACAGCTTGTAGAAACAATATCATCACTTGAACTTGAAATCCAGGTATTTGCATATGCGATTTTGGTTTATTACGTAGGTAGTTCACATTTGACTGCATGAGCCCCTTCCTTTTGGCGAATCGCTTCTATTATATTGAGATAGTCACAGTTATTCTAGAACAAATCGAACTCTTGCTTCTTTGTTGATACTACTAGTCTATAAGACTTTTATCTTTTTCATTGATATTGTCATGGCTTCTTCGTGAAACTTCGCTGTTAAACTTTTGATTTACTAAATTCTTTCCAGGTGAGAAAAGATTGTGGGTATTTAGCAGGACAGTTTC